>DVXP01001458.1:0-14999 GCA_018235645.1 Junonia grisea | reverse complement strand
ACGTTAAGTTTAACGTACCTATGTAATTTCAACTTGTTTTATTGGATTTCTTAGAAAGTGCTCATGGGATCTTCTTACTTAGCCTCTATCAGGCGTAATGAGGGCATGACTAACTCATATTTTCTAGGTCTATGTCAACGAAAAAATTGTAGTATAAAAAGTCCTTAAGTGCTAAAATAATTTGTTTGATTCAAAAGAAGACAAAGATTTATAAGTATCCAAACAAGAAAAGAAACAAAATCAAATTAATTGCTTAACGGCCAACGGTCATCGCTGTTAAAGCTCGAAAAAAGGATGTGGTCACCAGAACAGAATTTAAAGGACCAAATTGCTCTGCGCCGGAAAGATTTATTTTAACGAGTTACGAATGCAAGAGCGGTTAAAAACCCCGTTCTCTTATATCACGAATGATTTATGCTTCATCTACTAGCGTTTGTGTTTCGCTCTACCTATGTATGTACGATTATCTTTTAAAAAATATTACGTGAAGTCACAACCAGGTCAGGAGAATAAAATTTTTACAGTCACCAATGGATTACGCTACGTAAACATGCTAGTTAATTTGAAAATAAGCCTCGGATTTTCGTAATATTTTTCTTTTTTTATGAATTATAAAATTTTAAAACGTAGATTTAAAATAAAAATAATTTACCAAAAATGTTTAAAAAACAAGGTCCATATTTTTATATCTACATATAGTTTTATATATTATACTTAGAAAATAGTTTTTGGATATTTATTTCATTTTTTGTATTTTAGAAAAAATAAAAAAAAATACATTTCACGACTCTAGTCATGAAGACGTAGGTAATACAATATCAATTCTATATTAATGAATTTTGGCTTATTTGGAACATCAAATTGACACTCGTCGTATAGATATGGATGTGTCAATTAAGAAGACTGTCTAAAATCATTTATTAAGCTATTAAATCGATTGAGTTGTTCATTCCTTTATTCATGAAGGTTTATTCTCTTTCAGTAGAGCAAAACGACTACAGATGATTTCATCAAGGTCGTAGTAAATGTCAAAACAATTCTTTGTTTTAATGAGTTTTTGTTGAGTAAAATGAGCACAGATTATTGTAGAAAACGTCAAAAGCAAAGTCGCGCTTGTTTTTAACAATGTCAACATTAGCGACGTTTCGACGTCAAAAATAAAAATGGCATTGCTTTTAATCTGTGCTCTCTTGGCACAGCTATAAGTTTTTATACTAAAATGGTATTGAAAATATTCCTTTTCGTTCTTTCTTATTAACATAATAAATAAAATTAATAAAAAATGTAGCATAAAAAGGATAATAATCATCACTTGTCCTTATAAAATAATACTAAACAAACATGGAAATAAACAAAATAATGACGCGACATCTTAGCGAACATGATAATTAGCACCTACTTACGTAATATCAAAAGCGAAAACGTAACGAATGAACATAAAGTTATACAGGAATATTAAAATTTCAATTTACACTTAACCCTACCACTTTCAAAAGCGTACGACACGTATCCACGAGTGCTCGTTCTGTTTGTATAATGCCCCGTGTCACACTCCTGCACGCTGAATGGCTCATTTTTATTTACACGGTACTTGCGACCACGGTGCGACTTTCATACTTTATTGGCTAGCAAAAACCACTTGAAATTTGGAACAATTTCAAGCTCCGAATTATTATCTGAGGTCTTCTTTGCTAAATACAAAATTGGTATCATTTTGGAACAGCCGTGCTCAAATATAAATGATGCCTATTTTGTTACAGAATTATGTAAGTGTTAATAAAAATATTGTCGTCTAAATACGTGCTATAAACAAGAGAGATGTACTATATGTCCAGGATTAACATATAAAATGAATCCATTTGTTACTGCTGCCATTTAGTCGTATCTTTACGCTTCGAGAATGAGCTAGCCAGCTGACGTGGATAACATATAATATTTATGCATCATTAAATAGGTCTGAAGTTTAAATATCATACAGAATATTAGTTCATGAACTTGTTCTACTAATTTCAAAAAACTTTTAAATCTTTGCTCAGTTTGAAACGGAAATTCACAAGAAATATATATTTGAAATATTTATTTTTTATTTCAACGTTTTCGAAATCCTTTAAGATTTCGCTGCATACAAAGTAGACAGCGCTGCTGCAGGTTGATGAATAATCCAAGCCAAAGTTTGAATGTCTGAAGCCCGAAGCAACAGTAAAATGTTTAGTATCAAGTTGCGCGTTTAACTGCATATAAAAGTCGGGAATTTTTCAAACAATTGATGTTGAAAGTGTTGAAACATAAATATTTGAAATGAAAGCTAAACAAAAAATTCAGGTTACATAAATATACAATTGCTTATTCAATGCTAGCTGCTGCCGGTAACCTGCGTAGGTCCTTGTTTTGTTAAGAAGAGAAATAAGAAAAGTGAGCGTAGAAGTACTATAAATGTAAATTTTTTTACACTTAAATAGACGGAAAAGTTTCTACATTTACCATATTAATATGGATCAGGTACTTTTACCTGAAATTAAGCTATACCTATATTAAGTTATTTTTATATAATTTTATATAAACCTACATTAACAATAATTCGCCTTTATTGACATAATATTAGTTGTAGAGTTAAGACATTTTGTACATTAAGTTATGGTGTCGTAATTTGTCTCTCTCGTAAGTGTGAATGTGAATTTGTTAATTTTGTTTGGATAGTTTTAATTTAAATGAAGTAAAAATGAAATTAGACACGGTCAGCGTATCCACTAAGATCATGGTGATCCAGTCCTTACCACTTCACCAAGTCTTACATATCAAAAGCTCTCGCAGGTGATTTCACCATTTAAATTTTACATATCAAAAGTAGTTATAAGAGTTCAGACCAGTATAATATGTTTTTGTAAGTATTTAAAAATAAACCTAGTAAAAAGTAGAATGTGATGTTTAAAATAAATGCTTTTATCGTATAACAGTGGATGGTCAACCTTAGGAAATAAGTTTTACCGTAGTTTGAAAAGCGGTTTTAGAATTTCAACGCTGCAGTGGCGAGAAACTGGAGAAATTTATTATTACAGCAAGACCATTTAACAACTCTTATTATACTTTGAAATTTAGGTAAAAATTTTAAAGGAAATTTTATATTTCGATTTACCATCTATCTATTATTGTCTCTGAAATGTTTATATATTTGGAATACGGCAACTTTTTAATATAAATTTTTCTCTTTAATAGTAAAGATATTTTACAGTTGACTGTTTATGTTTATTTAGATTACTCGACATTTCAATGCTATATGGTCATCAAAACATACAACATTTTAAATTTAAACGCGATTTTAATTCGTTTCAATAAGTGTTTTTTCAGTAAGTACGCAGTGGTCACGAACTTTTACAATCGTAATTGTAGTTACGACTATATTAAGTTAGTTTATCAGTTTATTTTTCCTACTATACAATTCTATTACTATTAGATACTAGTTCGCGTCTTCGTCAGCGTCTATTCATAATAAAATTATAAGTATTCTATGTGTTACACAAATGTGTAAGCTATTAAACTGTAGAGTTTAATTAACGTCTCTTCAGTAGTTTTTGCTTGAAATTCTTACAAACACTAATTTATATATATTATTGTTTTTAATAGAGATCGCTCATGACAATTTATTTTTTGAAGCGCGGCAAACACGATTCTGTTGCGCGGCAAATTTTATTTTAAACTGATAGATCGCTTTTTACCTTTGTTATCTAGAGCACAAGCTTACCTAAAAATATTAGGTCAGTACGAAATCACTTGATAAATGTAAAATACTGTATTACATATTTTAAACACCACTTGCTGTATCCACTGGAAAATATTGAATTATAGTAAAAAAATATCAAAAGTGAGTCAAAAATAATACAATTTATCTTCCATATCAGACTCCTATACACCTTTAATACTCCGGTAAAACCTTGATAACTCAATAGAGAGACTCCGCTCGAAGATTTCAGACCTCGATCAAAAGGAAAGTAGATTAAAGCGAACCAATAGAATTACATTGAATACCGATGGTTTGATGAATCAGGTAATTTGATTGGTCAAATTGAGGGCTCCACGAGATTCTACTCAAAGGGCGGCAGATTATTTTATTGTAAAAAAGGGTTCGGTAAGGAATACACGGACCCAATTATAAGCCAATACTAGATTATCAGTCCATTTATCGTTTCTGAATGACTTAAGTTATACAAAAACCGAATGAATTATTTTAATTGGCTTATAATATAAAAAATCATTTATAAATGTGCTTTTGAAATATTCTCGTCGTCCTACATCTTAGGAATCTGTTATAAAATTTATGAACTCTATGCTCTATGGATCTTGTTTGCGTTTAATTAAAACTTTATCTTCAGCACGCATCCATCCCTAACTCTATGATAGGCTGCCAAGACTAACTAAATAAATTATTATTATAGTTTTATTAGCGGCCTAACCGGCTAACCTCTAACCTCAAATTCAAAATTATAACAACATTTAATTAACGGGTCGATAATTCTGAAATGTACGGTTGAGGTAACTATAATAAAAGTTCTCTTGTAATAACCGAAATATTCATAAAATTTAACATACTTTTGTATGTACGTCAACATTTTTCCTAATGATGTCTAGCTTGATATCTATGTACAAAAAATTGAATTCTCGTTCCGAATTTCAGAGTAACAACATAATGTAACAATAAAAAAAAACTAACAACTTTTTTATCGTGAGCGAATGCCTTATCAGTTCGTTTTGCGCCTTCTACGTACATCATCAAGAAATATAATATTTTCAAGGCATATAATACAGAAGTAGGTCACGAGATTAAAATTTTCCAGTTTGCGATGGATTACGGTTGCAAATAAGCTTGTTAGTTGAAAAATAAAATAGAGCGCTATTTTTCGACAGCCATTAATAGTTATTGTTTTAAAAGAAAAAATATTTCATATGAAATTTTTACAGAAGTTTTAAAACAAAGCGAATATGGCGATACGGCAGGTTTTTATTCTACGTTTTACTACAGTCGAGAAGTTAATAGAAGTTTGTATTTGTTTTAATCTAAAAGAAATAATAAAACGTAATTAGCTTGTTTTTATGGTTTTTCTCGCTTGAAATTGAGTTTACTTTTCGGCAAATAAAATACTATGTATTTTACTATTGTAGCGGCACGCTATGATGGCCGTTTTGACGTTTGCCCGCTTAAAAAGTTTCGTATTAATTAATATTCAATTTGAAGGAACAAATAGCCGTTCTTTATTGTCAATAGTGACGTGCAGATTATAGTCATACAATTTATCGACTGTGTAATTTTAGGACACATTTATTTGTTACATTGATTTCTAAATTATATTAGGATTCCGAGAACATATTTTTTATTTCATAACATTATAATTATTATTGGTGTACTTATTCACAAAATTCAAAAACTTTAAAAATGAACTCTATGTAAGTAATGTGATCGTCACATAGAATCGCTGGCCAACACAACTACTACCATCGAAAACCTCGCACCAATGCTTTTTTGGTTTCATTTTGTATTAATTTTTTTTCTTATGTGCATATAAAATATGTTTTTTCCTTCTCACTCCAAAATTCAGTTCATTAAAATATATTAAGTGAACATTTATATTTTACTTTTATTAAACTTTTAATTCTGGTACTTCAAAAAAAAAGTTTTGGTTATTTTTTCCATCATATCTTGCCGCTAGAATAAGTATAGCCTTTAGGCACGGCTTCAATCACTGTAATGAAAGTTAAGCCGGACACCCTTATATTTTTTTTTTATTTTTTTACCTACCCTACGCACTTAGTTGTACTTGTACTCATGGCGTGAAAGAGTAACAGTAGTTAACCCAGTCATTTTTTTACACTTTTTAAAAAACGTTAATTATTACTCAGCTGTGATAGATTAATTTTTGATAGCTTCCTTGCTTCAGCGTTACCTACTATTGTTTTTGATGACAAGAAAAAGCATCTTAGGAGTCCCGTTTTAAATGTATTAAACTCTGGTTACCTCAAATAAGTTACTCGCAGTATTTGCTGTGCTTTGCGGTTCCACTCGCGTTAAATTTTAGTACTTAGCCCCGTATAGTTGATGTTTATAGTTACCGCTTTGCGTCTATAGATCGTAGCGTAAAAGTTTATAGTCTAAATGTATATAGTACTTCCTCAATAAACGAGCTATCTAACGCAAGGAGATATTATCAAAATTGACTGATAAATAATAATCATTGGCACTATGCTATTTAAACAGTTCAACAAACTGCTGAGGTTTATATATTACTCTTTAATTTTTATCTTTTTTATATTAAAATAAAGGTACGTATTTTTACCAAATTTAATAGGTTTAGCAGTCATGAAAACTCAATGAACTCAAAAAAGAGTCAGACAGGGTACAAGTTCTTATAATCCACTGCTTCAATTGGGGTATGTTAAGATTTCCTTTGAAACATGTAGACTTCTTTCACGATATTTCTTTTATTGCAAAAGCTTTAGATGCATGTAAACACAAGCACTTGAAAATTCAGCTATGCTACCTGGGATTTGAACCACTAGACCATCTTATACATATATCATTAGTAGATTAGTTGTAAGTATACTCATTTTAAAATTTAATTATAATATTTCTCTAATCGTGTAATGAGAGCTATGATTTTTTCGCTAATGAGACCATTTATTTAAAGGTTTATTTAGATGTTCTTTTCAAATAGCCCAACAGATTTTCTAAAAGCAGGTCAAGTATGTCCGTCTGAGGCTACGGTTTCTTTACAACATACCGTATGTATACAATTTGTAAAGAGGGAATTTTGACACAAAAATGCCAGGAACTAAAGTTAGTCTAAGATAGAAATATTTTCGTTTAAAATGTAGTTTTCGAAATATGCAACAATTTTTATTGGCCTACATTTTCAAAAGTGGAAAACAGATTCTTATTTTTTTTTTTTTGAAAATTAAATATCTCTTACGAGTAACTTGGGCGGCCGTAACTTTTGCAATATAAGTTTGCACGAAAACAAACAAATACTGTAGGAAGTAAAGTTTTCCATCACATTTTAATATATTTCGTTGTATTACAAAACCAATCTTAAAAGAAATAAAAGTAACAATAAAACGTATTAACATGAACAATTAGGAAAAAGATGATGATGAGGATGATAGTTAATGACAAGTCCGCTGAAAAGGATATTTGGAAATGCCGAATGCCTGAATAGAGATTGTACCTAACAAACGAATTCGAGAACTTTACTTTAAAGTTAAGAATATAAAAAAAACAAATTTGTGGTGGTATCGTCGAGTTTGAGCCGCCGAGATAAAGAGCCTTCTTGAATTTTAAGAAGGGTTTAAAGAGATTCATTTTATTTATATTGTTAAAAAAATTGTGCCTTTCACTATTTTCAAATTTCCCAAACGAAACAAAGTATTTTGTATACTATTTGTTCATTTTGTAAAATTTATCTTAATTGGCAGATATTCTTACCCAAAACCGCGGAACACTCACATATAAGATTAAAGCATTTGCTGACGGACACCTTTGCTATACTAATCTTGCCCTGTTTATACTTAGCGTAAACAAAGTCGCGGAGCTTGGAGACCATAAACTTAATGAAAGATACATATAAAAGTTGATAGCATCATAACGCATTATTTGCCTTTACGATACCCCAGGCGCTATTATCAGTAAAGCAGATGAATAACGGCCCGGTTATGCAATATATGCGTTGTTTTAAAGAAAATAAGATTTAAGCGCTGGATCTAGTCCAACGCTTTTGCCAATAGCTTCCTTAATCAAGTCTCACGTGCGAACTTGGATATGCCGGCTTATTTTCATTATTTATTTGAACTGAAATAGCTTTTAGTAAAACGTACTATATTAATTAAAATTCTGAAACATATTTTCCTGTTGCTAACTTATTTTTTTTCAGGCGTCAGGCGATATGAAGCTTTCTTTCTTGATGAAGTACCCTTTTAAGTAGGGTAAATGCTTCAACACTTTAGTTTATAATTATAATGATTTTATGTTTATTTTTTGCATGTTTCAAAGTTGCTGATCATAAATTAAAATATTTTATTTCTTTTAAAGCAAAACCAAACCATATGGAACAACACGTTTCGTATGGTTAAAGCTGATTCTTTTAGTATCTACTTTATTCATTTATTCACCTTAAGCATCAGGCACACTTGGGTGTACTTCTGTATCTTCTTCTTCCTAGCATTTTTCCCGGACTTAGGCAGGGTATGCTTCTTTTATTCTAGCCTAGGTATTGACAGGTTACTGATTTTTACACAGAGCGATTGCCGTCTGACCTCGTATATAGTATAAAATTATACATCAAAGTCACTACAGTCACATAATATATTACAGATTTAAAAATAAACCCAGTATAACTTAGAGACATGCCACGAATGAAAATCAAATAAGTAACTGTCGCGCTATTTGGCATGGTTTCACACATAGGCGGTATTTACATAATGAGGGGCAATTAGCGAAATCAGGTCATTATCATCTCAGTCTCAATTTAAACATTTATCTGCATTCCTGCTGATTGGCGCGAAACTGTGAACGTACCAAATTATCTGACCTATATTCTTGCGAGATTTTTGCAGTCCATAAAAGCGTTTAAGGGTTATTTTCGAAAAATGGTACGCTTATGAAATAGCTCTCTGTATTTTATAGGCTTGTTTTTAAATTCAAATATAGTCCTAACATTCTTTACTGTATAACTGGTTGATAGAGCTTAGCTAGGGCGTTTCGTTTTATTGTGTAATCGTGTTATAGGTACCAATGGAGATATCTATCCAAAACAACACCGACATACATATGTTGAACAATTGAAAGAAAATAGGAATATGAATGTATGAATGTGTTGTACGTACATTTACAAAACTTGCTCGGCTAAACTATCAAGATAGCAATTTCATATATTTTCCATTTGCATATTTCTAAATCTACCTATGCAAAATTATTGCTAAAACCAGTGCGGAAGAAATTGTGGGTATCAGCTAGTTCATATAGATGAACTCATAATTACCAAAGTTGATGGAATACTTCGGTAATTTATGTCACAGCAATAGCGATACATCATCCTGTTAACCATAGAAGCATTTAAGTTCTACACACTATAATCCGCTGATAATAAATTAAGTATTTTGTATTTAGATATAATCTTTATTAATAATATTTCAATAAAATAATTAAAAAATATATTAAATAGGTAAATTCCGAAATTTCCGAAATTGACGCGGGTCAAACCGAGAGGAATCATCGATGTCAATCTATTTATATATAGAAATAAATTAGTCATAAAATGCCCTCTCAGGGGTATTATATGTGCAGAATTATCGTATAAATGAGTATTAGGTATGTAAAAAAAACTACATTAAAGCAAGTGAAGCCACGAGCAAAAAGATCTACTTAGTTTAGGATAGAATCTGAATCTGAATTTAAATAAAATCCGTTGCACAAACACACAGCACAAACATAAAGGAATACATGCATTCTCTGCATCATCATGCATTAGTCTGATATACTCGTAAAATGGAAAATAACATTTTTCAATCGTATAAATTGAGCAATTTAAGCAAAGAAAATATCCGCTAGTAAATCGGTAATAGAACTGTAAGTAATTGGTCCGTTAAAACAACCTATTTTCCATGCTATTATCAATTCGATTGTTAGGTATATTCGATTGTTTTATTTAAAAAATTTAATTGAAGATTAAAATTATTGAAGATTAAAATAATATTTTCACGGCTCGAATGTCCTTCTGACAACGGGGAACTTTTACCTCATGAACTGTAATAGGAAAAGAGTCAATAGGTACTTTAACAGTGTACATTTCTATTACCGCTGAAACAAAAAAATAAATAATAGCGGTAAAATACGAATCGGACTTTCTCACAAAGGGATTCATACCATCGTGCAAGATGGCACAATATATAAACATCATACAAAGCGGCAATAGACACTTCTGCAATAGGAAACGGATATAATCAGGTGTTTTGGTTTTGTTACCAAAGATAATAATTTTTTTTTCAGGCATATTTTTCTCAGCCTGTATAAATACAGTAAACTCATATGAAAATCTGTAAACTATCAAGACTTATTTTACCACATTGCCTCATAACATATGAAGTTACGTATTAGTCCGTAACTTTAGTGGCACAGTTTTGCGATTCCCGAAGAAATTAGGTTCATGAGATAGATTGTCTGTCAGGTTCTACTGAAGCGATGAAGCTATACATTTTCTGTTGCAATTTGCTGCTGCATAAATGAGTGTAATCGATTGCCGGTACAATAAGAAGTAAGTTTTAATTAGGTTCTATGCACTGAAGATAGTCTCAGTTATGTAGGTTCTTAGGACTGGAGATTATGTATTAAAATTGTAAATTGATTTTTAGCAACTGTTCTGATTTTATATTATCATCGAGTTAAATTTGATTGCCTTCCTTAATGAGTTATATTTTTCTCTTTTACCATTTTTAGACAAAATCGATATTGGTACTAAGTGCAATAATCATCATTATTAGGTTATGGTAATAAGTTATAACAACCTAGACGCACAGCATTACGACTTCTCCTAGGCGGCAAAATCCAAAATTTTTGAGACCCAGTAAAAAAAGTTGTATATTTCTGCTGCAAGTAGGTGACGAAGTTAAAATCTTAGCCGTTAAAGTTATAGATATTCATTACCACTAATCCAACAGGTTACAACAACGTGGTCCCTTTCACATTCACAAAACCAGACTAAAAATGGCATGTTAATTATTTGAGAGCACTAATTTTGGCATATATAAATATTAATTTAAATCAATATTCACTAATAACGAAAAACAATAACCGCAAACATAATACATAATCCGCAAACAGCAATCAACAAGTGAGGTGTGGATTACATCTAATTAAATATACGAATGTTATAGGTAAATGTTATTGATATTTGGAATACTCTTCTCCCCTTTCAGAGTATCTTTACCGGAAACACGATTATATAAAAACACAAAACGTTTGTATCTGTATTATGCATCTGTATTACGCATCACTTATAAAGAAACAGTAGTCTATGCTTTAACCCATTAAATACCATCTTTGCTTCGAGCCTCACTCAAATTACTTGGGTACAAAATGCACCTATATTTTGCACCTGCCTAAGATGAATAATGTAGTCATTCGAACGGAATAAGTAGTCAAGGTCATTTGAAATTCAGCTATAAACATCAAATTTTCCAGTGGAATATAGGCGCCGTCATAATTAACAAGCCAGGGCCCGGCCATGCATAACTAAAGGCGGCCTCAAACGAACCGACGTGAACCATGGGCGTCTCGAGCCGAAATATCTCCGTTTTCGTTGGAATTGACATCGGTAGGCTTTACAGTGTTTTGAGTTTGTACAAACAAATCGGATTCCAGAAATGGATAAATCTCTCTGAGTAACGAGTGCAAGTTTTATTTTAAATGGGAAATATTAAAATCCAAGTTCTTGGATTGTTTCAAGGGAAATAAGGCTATTTAAAAACGTTAAACCTTTAGATAAAACAGTGGCTTAATTATTGAAAAACTGAAAGCATTTTCATTTGAAATTTAATCACATCACAAAGTTTACTTAGTACAGTAGTGTTTATTATTTTAAAAAGTTGCCAATTTTATTCATTTTCAGAATAATAATTTCTGTATTCATTACAATTGCTGTTGCAGGTTACTGCCGTTTTAAAATTCAATCATAAACGTTTATTACATCGCTTTATATTAAAATGTTATTATTGTTATTTTACGTTCCAACAAAGAGAGGTCATTGGATTTTCATTTACACATACATTTTAACTGGCATATGTTTTTTATTGTCTTTCAAAAGATACTTCTCTTAACAATCGCTTATTATAAGGTATACAAATTAAATTCATCCAATTTCCACTTATATTAAAAATTAAAAACATAAAATACGATTTACAATTGGTGCCAAAACCGCTCAATACCGAAAAATGCAACATATCAAAAATTTCGCCACTGCGGACTAAACTAAACGGCGCATAAATTAATTGAAGGTGCAACATGACCGCAACACGGGAGGCATATAAAGGTTCAAGTCCGGCCATGTCGTAATGTTTAATTTATATCAAACATTAATATGATGGCCATGGCGACAATCTCTCTTATATGTAGATGCAACTTGTTAAAATTTTTGCCTACACCATTCATTAAACTCAATTGGCAGACTCCGGAGACCTGCTATGTTCTGCTGTATTGCAATGTTAACTTTGCAACGTATATTTAATGACCTGTAGGTATATGTCCAATATATAGATTCTTGTTCACACCAAAATGCGAGTAGAACTGAACAATTTACGTAATTGCCTACAAAAGCAAAACAGCTTGACACGAAAATAATTTCAGGTCGTATTTTATGAAAGAATCTGAAACCTGAGACAAAAAGATCCAATATAGGAACAGAAAGACGGATTTATATTCAAGTAGGTTATAAAGTGATTTTATGTCGTTTCTAGGGAACGGCCTCTGTGCGAGACAGAGCCAGGATTTGTGACCCTTGTGCGGTCGAAAGCGAAACTTCCAAACAGTTTCACTCGCCTTCTACTCGGGTAGATATTAGTGAGATACCTGAGAAAGTGGTTTTGGAGCTGACTGAAGCTGTGGGCTTAAAATATTTGTGGAAAATATATTTAAAATATTAAAGTATTTTACAGGAAATTTATAGCCTAGAATTGTTGGAAAATGCGGGCAAGTTAAAAATAGTTGCAGTTTAAATTAATAACGGTTAAGAAAATGGTTTACAATCTTATCTTGCTGCTTGTGCGAAAGTTTGAAGATGGATGAATGTTTGTGGTCTTTTCGCGTAAAACTACTGAATGGATTTTGATTACATTTTACAGTAACCAACAGTTTAAATATCAGAATAATGTATAGGTTTATTTTTATCGATTTATATAATTATGTGCATGGTGGGAAAAGTCGCGAGAGAAAGCTAGTTTTGTATAAATCATCTTGAAGCATCTAAATATTATTTAATGTTCATTTGTATTTTAGTACTAATTGTGAAGTTGAGTAATTAAAAGTAGGAAAGACTATCCCTCGTCGACGAAAGTCATTGTAAAAATTAGTCTGAGTAATTAGGAATTCTGTATAGATAGTTAAGTAGATGGCGCCACGGTCGCATGAGACCGAACAGATGCATCCTATCAAAAGTTTCTTCATGACGACTACTGGTAACTTAATTAACGGGGCCATTTGTGTGTGAAACATGAGTGGTGCACGTTCAATTCCAGCTTTGACACAAGTTTCAAACGATTTCCAAAATTAATGTGTACTGCAATACTGTAATTTTACAATTTATTTTTACTTTATTCAAAGAAAATTATAATTACATACCTAAATGAGATTTTAAGTAACCTTTGACTAAGCCCTAAGGATCCATTCATAATATGTGTCACGCAAAAATACGCGTTTTTTGGTCTCATCCTCCCCGTCATCATGTGACGTCACGCATTCTGTTGTATTCAAATTAAATGAATTTTCATATATTATCATCCTTATTTTCTCATCACCACTTCCTGTTTCTAAATGATTTTTTTCTTGGTAGCTGTTTAACTAAATTTTATCCAGTTTAGAAATATGTTTAATAGTACATTGTTAGTGTCCTATTTTTTGTAATTGATGAAAACGTTTAGACTAAAGGTAAATTGAATATTCGTCATGTCACTGTGCCACTATTGTTACTAATAGCAGTTAATGAGAAAAAAAAGCTGATGCTTTATCGTGGAAACTGTCGCAATTGTGAAACACACGTTAATTTGTTAGTAGCAAGCTTTTAATACAACATTTTAAGTCTTTATATTCTATCGGATAATAGTGAATGTTGTTTTCATGGCATAAATATAGACAGAACAGCGCAAACCGTGAACAAATACGACATAAACACCATATATTAGCATTAGCATTGGATAAATAACTCGAAATATAACGGTATACTAATAGTGGTTTTAGCGAATAAATGTACATAAAATATTTAATTTCTATTTGACCGCAATAGTGTGGCTAATAGAAGAATAGGCACTATTCCCATCTGGTATTCAGAAAAGGTCCCAAGTAAACGCCCTTTAGCGTTATTTTAAAGCCCATTACACTATGAAAAACATAAGATATAAGAGATAAGGAATAAGGAACAAGAAATAGCACAGCAACCAAAACACAATAGGCGATAGGCTACAATATTAAACCAATCACAGCGGTTGAATACCTGCTGCTGATCTGTGCACGAATTTAAAAGTGACAAAACCATTAAAAAATATTAGTAGATAGATGTAAAAGGAGGGTGTATAGTACTCCATCACAAATTAACAAATATGTTTAGGATATTTCAACAAAAATTTTAAATGAACTAATTGATTAACGGTGTTGCCTTCGTTGGATTCCGCTATTTCTTATTTCTTGTTCCTTATTCCTTATTTCTTATCTCTTATATCTTATGCTTTTCATTGTGTAATGGGCTTAAGACATATTGGTTTGACTTTTATATTATTTTATTATTTGACAGAACGTTTGGCTATATTTTTAATTAAAATGAAAATAGTTTTAAATCAAAAGAGTTGTGGATAAAACATTTTTTTTATATAAAACGTTGGTTATAATAATTAAACATTGTTTTGATTCGCAGATAATAAAATAACAATTGTGAGAGCTGTTGCATATTTTGTGGTAGAAATGAAATTTGTGGTGTATATTTTATGATTCATGTAACGTTTTTCAATTAAATATAATGGCCGTAGTAAACAGAACACCTTCATTGGGACACGCCTATATTTAAGACAGGTAATATTCAAATGTGCATATGTTTAAAACCTGACAAATCTATTAAGTACTTTTTGGCTTTCGCCTGAAAAATCTTCTATAGTACTAGAAATTATCCGCGGCTTTGCTCGTTAATGCTTTGCATACAAAGTAGTTTTTTTTATTCCTGTAGGGATGGGAAATCATAAAATCTGTTCTGTGGATATATTTA
>DVXP01001457.1:0-15001 GCA_018235645.1 Junonia grisea | reverse complement strand
TGCCGCCTGAGCGCTGCGAGGACGCTGGCAGGGTAGGACGCATTTCCGCCGCTTTGACGGAGGGCGCGAGTCTGGTCGTTGACCCTCGCGTCCGTCTCCGCCAGGATGTCCAACGGCGGAAAGCACGCCAGAAGGGTCGCCGCCTCGAAGGATATCGTGCGATATCCCCAGACCAAGAGGCCAAGATCTACTTGGTAAATACGAGTGGTGCGTAATTCTTGTCACGCGAATAGGATTTAGATGTTGTCAATTTTGCTATTTACCCATGGACTTTGTACCCTAATTTAATAATTTTCATTTCGAGGTAACTTTTGTGTTTCTCCCAATTTCCTTTCATGTTTAACATTCAAACCAATATTAAAGAAAAAAAACATTAATTGATCAAACCATTTTGAGTGTTTACCGAGATGCAATAAAATGTGCTTGGTAAATGATTTTTATTCTGTTGTAATTACCTATACAAAATAAACTGATTTCGAAAAATACAGGAAGTCATTAATTTGTTGGTTTTATGGCGATTAATTCATGGCTGTCTAATCATTTTACAAGGTACAACATAAAAACAATTCGTGAGTATTAACATAATCACGAATTGTTTTTATGTTAATTGTAAACAACAAGGGTATATATTTGTTTCTATTAAAATATATCAGCTTTAAGTTATGCTTGGAATATTGGAATGTTATATACGATAAACCCCCACCAAACTTGCCCACCAGTTGAACATTTACATATATATTATATACATACATATTATATGCAGCTATAGAGAGAATTCAAAAAATACGAATAACAAATCAGTTTTTAGGGTTCCATAGTCTAAAGCTAAACCCTTATAGTTTCGCCATGTACGTCTGTCTTTCCGCGGCTTTGCTCCGAGGAGCTTAGTACTAGTTTAGTAGTAATCACGAGTAACAATCACGAATCAGTGTCTCTCCTATATGTAAAGCAAGGCTAAACATATTTTTTCTCAATTATCTCATAGTGTGGAGTACCGTTGGATAGGTCGTTTAAAAACAATTCAGATCTGGGCAAAACTATTTTTCCGAGCGAGTACTTTATTTTTTATTTTGTTTAAAATTATGAACAAAAATGTACCTTTCAAGGGATAAGACTTGGGCCAGCCATCGGGATCTATCGATGCTTTTAAAAATGTGAAAAAATTCTGGTCAGTAGTACTTATAATGAATTTAAAATGAAAATTGTCACGGGCATGTAGGCTTTTATAATTAAAGAGTTATAGTCGATCAAAGTAAAAAATAATATTTGCCCATATTTTATTGAAAATCATGAAGGCAAACATGTTAGTTGTTACGAAATAAGTTAGTTTTAAAGTTTAGATAAGTAACCGTATATTATGATGGAAACTACGGAACCCTTTATCCGCGTGGCTCGATACGCACTTGGTCAATTATTATTATTGATATTAAATTTTGTGGAAATTATCATTGTGTAGCTACAATTTTATATATTTGGCGCAAAATTGAATAGTAGCAAAAAAAATCAAATTAAAAAGTCAAATTCTTCTTAATTTCAGTTAAATTCTTAGGGTTCGCTCAAG
Source organism: Junonia grisea (assembly GCA_018235645.1). Classification (NCBI taxonomy): domain Eukaryota; kingdom Metazoa; phylum Arthropoda; class Insecta; order Lepidoptera; family Nymphalidae; genus Junonia; species Junonia grisea. Next base: position 13,440 of record DVXP01001457.1, on the reverse strand, counting down.
TATTACGTAACACAGTTTGGGGGGAGGGGAGGGTCTTGTAAAACGTTACGGTGCGTTATTGGGCCGGGAGGGGGTTTAACAACAACGCGTTACGTAACGCCATAATTGTGATTTTTAGATGAAAGTGGTCTTGAAAGTTATTTTATCGACCATTTTCACCTAAAAATTTTAGTAAAATGTTACGTAACTTCTAGGGGGAGGAGTACAGAACAGTGTTACCGTGCGTTACATGTGGGGGAGGGGGGGTCTAAAATGTTCAAAAATTGCGTTACGTAGTACTTGAACGAACCCTTATCATGTGACCAAATTTTAATTTGACATTAAAATGCACCTATACGGTACAATCGATGAAATAGCGAAACTAACTGAAGATTTCTTCCGTATGCAGGATCATCACACAGGACACGGAGAGGCTGCTTGATCGCTTTCGCATACGCGTCCGCTGCCCCTCTCGAAGATATGTATAAACCTGAACGTGTGCGACTGTCGTACCTCAATTACTTTATTTTTTATTTCGTTTAAAATTATGAACAAAAATGTACCTTTCAAGGGATAAGACTTGGGCCAGCCATCGGGATCTATCGCTTGTGTTAAAGCCAGGTATTGCAGCAAATATTTCAACCAAGAAACATCAGTAGCAGATTTAATTAAACCGAGGATATTATTAACAAAGACATTGAAATGCATTTTTTTTACTTCAATTATAAACAAAATAAAAATTGTAACTGTACCGTTTTAGTTTACGCGCATAGAATAACTGTTCATAAAATGAACTGTTTGTCCAATTAATCTAATCAATCTATTAAATTAATCAACACCATTGAATAAATTTAGTATAATGCATATGTATGTATTGAATTGATTTACAAACGTTTTTTTTTTACTTAGTGGTTTACCTTAGTCAACGTTATCATTACATAGGGTCAATGTTTAAGTACCTTAACTTGTTGTGTTGTAAATATTTTGAACAATGAGAAAAAAGTAATTGACATAGTAAGCGTTTCCTTTTAACTCGCTTTGTTAATGGCTCCTTGACACATCAGCGAACGTGTTCGCACACGTTGGCGAATGCATTCGCTAATGCACCTCCTCGAAGCGTGCACACATCAGTGGGTCCATCAGTATGTGTTGGTTCTCGCCACACGGAAAACGTACGTACGTGATTTAAATATCAAAACTGCATAACTAGCCGCGATTATAAAATAAAATATTATTTAATAGATGTAATTTAAGTTATGCAGTATTGATATTTTGATAAAGTAAGTAATTTAAGTTATGCAGTATTGATATTTTGAGGAGGTACATTAGCGAATGCATTCGCCAACGTGTGTGAACTAGTTCGCGAATGCCATTAGCGAACTGTTTCGCGAACTAGTTCGTTGATGTGTGGTGGAGCCATATCTAAGTCAAAAAGCTGCATAAGCTGCATCCTGCATCTATGTCAATCTCTTTACTCTTTGGTCTGCGTTGTTATAACTGTCATAGCTTTATTTGATGTTTCTAAAAGTGTAACGTAAATAATTATAAAATATCTCAAGAAATCATTACAAAAGTATTCGAATTATTAGTTGATATATAATGAATATATCTTAAAATGGAGCATGTCATTTGGAACAATAAAGAAAAATATTCTTCAAAACAACTATTGTATCATTGATCAAGAATCTTAATTTGTATTCCTAACAAAATGGAACTACACAGAGATATTGTTGAACCTTTAACGCCAGGCCTATCTTACGAGAATGTAAGCTATTGGAAGACTGAAGATAGTGGCTATCATACCCCAGGATCATTAGAAAATTCTGAAATATCAGGTGATAATTTCAAGCATGCAATCTTCAATGGCAAAATAAGTATCACGGGCCAGTTTCAAGTCGATTGCTACGATTTGTCAAAGGACATAAGTTTCAGTCCCAGGTTAAAGTACACATCTGGTTTTATAAGTCCAAATGAAAGTTACAATGAATCGCCACAAAACCGCAGAGGACTTAAGCGATCGTATCAAGAAGAAACGGAAAACTCTGATGTGAGCCATAACTCTGTACCTACTCCCACAAGTATAATATCTGGGGGGTTACGTAAGTTGAGATGTAATGATAATCATAAGATTAACATAAGCTTTTCATCTGTAAATTTTGGCCATACAAATATCTTAGATGCTGAACGATGCTCAATAAATGATCACATACATCCCACATATCCAACAACACCAGTAAAAAAAATATGCAGAAACAGTTGTAAATTGCGAAGTCCCATGAACTCAAGAAGACCGCAGAGATTGTGGAGAGACAGAGACAGTTTTGCAATACATTCTCTCTCTTGTGAAACACAAGCACTCCAACCATCAACAAAACCAGTCAAACCAAGTGGTAACACAAAAGTGTTTCAATTCAAACCAAATCAGAAATTTGATATAATTAAGATGCTGTACCTGCATGCGAATGTGACGCCCCCAATAATGAAAATATTTGATTACTTATCACCCAAAGATATTTATAATTTCACTCTAGTGAGCCCACTTTGGCAAAAAGTATGGGAAGATGTAAGTAGGGTAAAAACTAAAAAACAGGAATTTTTACATTTTCTAAAAAATGCTAGAGAAAATCAGGAAAATAAGATGTCTACACCTAAAAATAATTATACAAACCAAATAAGGCCATTAATGGAGATTCATAATATACAAAATAACTACCAACAAGGATGCCCTCAAACTAGTCCCCCGGGATCACCTGGGACTATTAAATTTAAAAGATACACTAAGGTAAGTCTCAAAAGAAAAAAAACTATTTTATAGCTATATTTTTAAAAGGAAATCAATATTCTAATAATAATATTTGTTTTTAGGCTGCAGCAATGGATTCACGTAAACAGTTACCATGTGTAAGATGTCATCAACCTGCTAAAGTAACAGAAGAAAGTTCTGGAGAGGACTGGGTGGAGTGCACAAGTGTGACCTGTTCCCACCAATTCTGCAGACTTTGTAAAGGGGAAAGACATCCAGGTAAGAAGTGTTTCCAATATGATCTGGATGCACCAAGTCCTTCCAAAAGGCAGAAAAATACATGTTCAATTGGTACGAAAAAGAGCAGAAAAAACCTCAGGCGGCTCTTGTGACTCTAATAGCACGTAGGAAGATAAATATTATACCAGTGACCAATAGTAATAATATGTTTTAAGCATTTCATATCCAAAGATATGATTTTTAAAATCACTGTGTAAGAGATTACTATGATATAAATTTGTAGTAATTGGGAAAAACCATGGTCTGATAATGTGCCATTTATAGTAATTACAATAATATACACCATTAATAATTCATTCTATTTTTATCAAGAATGTTACAATTTTTAACACAATAGTCAGTAGTAATCATTGTATTAATAATGTCAAATTAAGGAGTAAAGTAGACAACTCAAAATCTCTGTAAATGTTTATAAACTACACTTTTAAAATACATTTCTACTAAATACATTTTTTAACTGGGTAACTTATATTCTAAGAATGCGATGTAATCTAAGAATTAATTGTCCAAAAATTTTGATGATGTGTACAATTTTGAAAAAGTGTATAAGTATTTTCATTCGAAATTTTAATAAAATCATGTATACTACACTGATAACCAAATAAGTGCATAAAAAGTCTGAGCCCAAATAAGCAATACAGGCGATAGTACCCTTCTATGTTGATTTAATTTATCCAACAGAATAATGCATAGCTTCATTATAATTAAATAATGTAGCATAATATCACCTAACGAGAAACCTATCCATTCAAATCTGGCTGGCATATATAAAATCCTTGGATGCGTAGATACATAACTATAATCCTGTTTTCCACACTTTCTTCAAAATTTTTACACAAGACATTTTACATATCAACAGTATCCCAAATACTAAATACTCTTGTCTTGTACTGCAATACAAATTCAGAGGCCATAATAAATTGTCTAAATTGCATATTTAGGTTCAGCTAGTCTAGTACTTTATTATTACAAGCAGTAATACCTCCTAACGTAATTATTTTAGGCACTCAAATTAGAATAATACAACAGACTGATATTTTATAGCCATAAATTGATTAAATAAGCTTGTTGTTCTAATATTTATGTCCTGAACATATGAATGACAGCTTAACTTTATTTTAATCTCGAATTTCTATGTGTAATTAAATTTTCGAAGTCTTAATTTTTTTTATAACTGAATCTTATTAACTAACAATTAAAATAAGTACAAAGAATCATCAACTGTGATATTAAATTTAATATTCCAGTAATTTCCAGACTTGCATGTTTAAAATTATTATTAGCTTTTTGCTCTCTCAAAGCAATAAGTTCATAGTTGTTAAATAAAACTTATATACTCATAGAAACAAACAAAAAGACTACTATGTGAAACATCACAGCTATCGCATTTATTATATCTTTTAAATTAAGATTTTAAAGTAGGGTTTCATTGCACAGAAAATGTAATTTCTCTATATTTTCTATGTTTGAGTTAAATCAGCTATAATTATCCTCTACAAAATATATAAAATATTCAAGTTGGTTTTAATTGAACAAGAATCATACAAATGCACTTATCTTCTCTAGTCCATCAGCCTATCATAATTTTTACTATAAAATGTATAGTTGAATCAAAATTTTCGCTTTTGAAAAATAAAAACCGATTTTTGTGATTGTAGGATTCGTGATTGCTTAATATTACGATAATTTTCGCCAACCGTTAACAAGTATAGTAGACGTTGAAGTTTTAAGAACGGTAGCGCGGGAAACCAGCTTGGTTACTTGCGTCCATCACAGTCAAACCAGTTCTTAAAACGGCGAAACTTAACCAGTACGGCGAAAATGAATTCATACAATACAGTTTATTACAAAGCGAATAAACTGTACTGTAATAAGTTAATTTACTTTATTAATCAGTTTTTTTATTTTATTTCATATTTTTTTTATGATTTTTTTTTTATCAATACATAAGAGTCATGTTAAATCTTTCAACAAGTTTTAGAGTGTCATAAACTTAAATCATGCACTATAATTTAAAAGGAAATAGCTCATGCTACACATTTTTTCTGTTCATTGTAACATTTAATGTTATTCAAATACAAGAAATTAAAAAGTAACTGCCATACATTATCTTAGTTCTAATTTTCATAGTTACATGCGAAACCCGTTCGGTTGCATGATTCTCTCCGTATTCTCATCTCTACGCGTGTAAATATTCGAAGCGTTTAGTTCTTAATTATAATGTATTTTAAAATTTTAGTTATTTTAAGTAGATTTAGTTGTATACATTAGTTATATCTTGTTGCCATGTCATGAGGAAGTTGAGGTTTGGAAACGAATAGGACCAAAAGTGTTTCAAGGTGTGTTGTAATTTCTTCGTTTAAGATTTATTTTAACCTGGTTTTATTTAAAGGCTGTTATAAGAATAACAACTTCAGCTAAAAGTACCAGGAATATATTCGTAATACATTCCAATTACGACACCTTGGAAATTTTTGGTATCCTTGACGTTGAAAACAAATGGGTTTATAAAAATGTGTTTTCTAAAATGAAATTGCTCTTAAATGGACAATACGAAGAGTGTGTTTAAGTTGAAATTCTGATGTGGTAATTTTTAACTTTCTACGGACAGTGACTCATATAAATTGATCTTTTAATTTTCTGTAATAAATGTAAAGTATAATTGTCTGATAATTGGAATTTATGTTATGTATTTAGTATTTTACTGTTTTATTGAAGTGTTCCATCACATGAGATTCTTTTTTTTTAATTTGAATTATTTTTAAGTGATGTTCGGTCACAATAATCACGACTACACAGTAGTAAGTGATGGGGTATTTTAATTTATTTGTAAATAAATATTCAGTATGATTATGTTAGATAATGACCACTGACGTTGCCTCTTTGTATTATTTTTTCAAAATATCTCTCTTTTTAATGGCTTGAAAGAAAGCAAAAATATTTGTAAAAGACATTAAATTAAAATTAAATGCAATTGAATATGAATTGCTTAAGAAGCTCTCTTATCTATTTTTAATAAAGAATGAATAAAAAACATTTATTTGTATCATTTATTAAAGGTAAAAATTTCCTATTTATATAGCTTTAATTACACAATTTACACAAGATATTTACAAAACTTATTGATAAAACATTAATTAAACGATTAAAAAACTAGTTAAAAAGTATAAAAATATTTCATATAATATGGTAAAAGTTAATTAAGGCTATCGCGACTCTTTTTTCTTTAAAATAAATATTCAAAGCTCTTTGTTCTAGTTGATTACATTCCGGTGGTAAGGAGACTGCTTCGCCTCGTTTTTTCTTCGTTTTCAACCGAGACCCATTACGAACTTTGGTATTTGATATGCGACTTGTGGTATTTGCATCAACATTGACACTCTGCAATGAGACAAAAAACGATGAGTAAAGTGATCAGAAAAATATAAAAAATACATGGTTATTTATACAAATAACCTATCATAACGTAAAGGTATATTGAAATGTTGAAATCGAATGATTACTAAGTAGAAGTATTTTATATACACTGGCTGCTACAACATATTTTTTTAATTAAGAGTGAAACCTGTATGAAAATCAATTAAGTAGATTTTTAATTATCCTGAAGTCTAACATCGATTACAGAACGTAGATTACAGTCGACATAATTTTATTTTTATACACACACATACTTAATTTTTATAATTTCTTTAAGCGGGTGCTATCTATAAACTTACCGTATAATTCAGATGTAGCTATCGCTTTATTGGTACCAAAGAAACAAACGAACAATTGTTCTTAATTTAAATTATTACTTGTGTTAAAAATACCTTACCGCACCAACCTTTATTCAAGCAGCACCTAAAATAGTCCACCACCATTAAACTTGCTGTACACTAGGTCTGTGAGATATAAAAAGAGTATTACTTAGCAGGATTGCTTGTACTTGCAATAAGCAGAGCGTTTATTTAGATACAGATGTTACAGATAATATGAGGCTGCGAGAATAACAACAGCCTTTCTGCAGAGTTGATATTCTGAAATAAACAAAATTCAAACTGGCTCTCAGATTCTTTTTCATAAAGTTGTAATGTAAAAGATTATTTTCTTACAATAACTCGATAATTACGAGCACTTTTTTTATATATTATGGCGTGCATCCGCGCTTATAACGCGCAAAATATTCTGCCAGTGTCGCGTAAGTATATTTGAGAAGACACGGTTAAGTCGTTGAGTGTGCAAATATAACACATAATTAAATGAGATGTGAAAAACCTTGACTTGATTTTGTAGGCTGTTGTTGCTCTCGCGGCCTCACGTACATATTTATTAAACAATAGATAAAAGCCATACCAAAAAGGCAGTTGTAATGAAAGTTTTTTGCCTATTAAGTATACTTATTTAGCATTTAGCAATGAGTGAAATGAATCTGTAATTATTAAGTAGGTATTAAGTGACTAGTCGTACGTATAAGCTGATTTTATTGACAAATTCTTTTCTATAAATTTTCAAATGTAAACGATAGGTACTCAATTTTGATATCTCAGTTTTCTGTGAATCTGTGAATGAAGGAGCGACGACTTCTCTGGGTTTGTTAACTTTCTTACTGGTTGTTTTTAAAGTTTGTTTTAAGTTTGGTTTACCGCGACACCTCGTTTTTCATTGTCATCATTATTAGATAAATTTAAGGAAAAAGCAGAAAGTACAGAAGACAAAAGTCATGTTAATAAGAAAAGTTAAAGAACAAGCTGTGGCGATGGTACAAGCGTATGAGACTGGCGAGTAGACTCACGAGACGGACAGGCCGTTGTAGAGCCAGGCGCGCCAGGTCTGCGGCGTGGGCGAGGCGCCGTCGATGCGCGCTTCGATGTGGCCGCAGAGCGCGCGCCGGTCGTGCGAGCGCCCCGAGCGCGCGTCGCAGATGAGTCGCTTGCGGCACTCGCCGTCGCATGTGCCGCGACGGGGACTGTTCTTCCAGTAGTGTCTGGTAAATTTACATTTACTTACTTGTTTATTTATGTTGTGTTATGGTCACTTAAATCGTCTATATCTATAAAAATTATCAGATAAAGAATTTGAATATGGCATGTGACGCGATCCTTAGCTCAACTGACTAGAGCACTGCCACGGCATGGTGGAAGGTGCGGGTTCAATTCCCACTGTGTCGCAACTGTGGTTTGATATTTGCAGTTTAAAAATATACAAATAAGCAAGTATAATTACCATTTATAATACTAGTAATTAATACAGCGCTTACGCAATATACACATACACATAATACAGATAGCAAATATACAAATATATAGGAAACTTGAAATATAAATAAGTTTACTTGTGGTATAAGTTGAAGACGTCTTCTTTAGAAGTCATGTCGTCGATGAACTTGTCCCAGTCCTGCGGCCGCAGCGACGGCATCATGTAGGCAGAGCGCGCCGAGTATAACTTATACCATATCGGATAACCAAATAGGTTTGCTTCCTTCAAATTCATTATCCATGTTTCGTGATCAACTACCAACTGAAATAGATATAATTGTGAGTAAATTTTATAAGTTTATCTTTTTACCTAAGACATTTTAGAATAACAACTAACTCTTGTTGTAGCGTCGTGGTCACCGTCGACATAATATATTCGATATCCTAAATTCAAATCATAGTACGGCGATACGGACGGTCCAACATATGCTATACTTGTTGCTCTCCCTGCGAAAAATAAAATATTTTTTTTTAAAACGTTATGTTTTACTGAAAAAAAAAAATCCTTTAAATGCGTTGAATCTTCGATTACATACCTAAATCATTTGGATCGTAAAACACCTCGAATTCATCGAAATGCGTGTGACCGAAGAACTGAGCAGTTATGGTAGATTCATATCGATTAATAATAGCGTAATAATTTCTACTCCACACTTTGAGACAGTCCGAATGTCCGGGTGGAATATGGCCGATAACGTGAACTTTTTCACCGTTGAATTCAGCGGATTGGAGTTCGTAAATAAACCACTGCAGTTCTGTTGCTGGGTCCGTACTGTTAAGTAAGAGCCACCTGGAAATATAGATAACATTGTTATTTGAGAAACTTGTATGTAAACCTATCCTTTGTGTAACATCAACATAATGAGGGATCTTATTCCGTCGTACTGTAGCATGAGAGCATGACTCATTGTTTTAAATTGGCTTAAATAAACTACATTCACGATGCATTCAAAGGCCCAATTGATATAATACTCAAAGTGTCCATACATACGTAGGTACATAATGAAATGTCCGTATGTAAACTTTTAACTTTAAATAGGTATGAATAGTTGTTTGTTTTTTAAGAAAGATAATATCACGAAGCATATGTAAAAAGTTTTTATGAGTAAAGTAAATATTTACTAGAAAATTTAAATTCGACATTCATCAATGCTAGCGGTCGCGGGTTTGATAATGCTCAAGACAATTTATAGAAATAGTCATACAGTTATTTCCTTATATTCTTGAAAGGACAGCAGCTATGACAAATATCCGTATTGTCGTTTATCTTCTTCTTTATATGGTAATTCGTATAAAATAAATTTGTTTCCGCTATCGTATTAATACCTACCTACGTGTTGATATTGTAGTTGGCTACATGCTTATTAATTATGTAAAAAATGTATTTTATTACTAATATATTTTGCGGGCTTTAATCGCAAACGCTGGCTGAACCTTGTTAGACAGATCATCTTAAAAAGATCGATGAATACCCTGACCAAAGACAGAACGGGCTTTAGTATAGTCTACATTAACGAGTCAAATAGTAAAAATGTTTCACCAGTTCTTATTATTGCAGTAGTTCATGTTGAGCGATATGATGCGGAAGCCGGGGCGCACGAGCACGGAGTAGAAGGCGCCGCGGCGCACGGTGTGCGAGACGCCGGCCGGTAGCCAGCGCCGCCACTGCGCGTCCAGCTCATTGTACAGCCACGCGATGTTCGACTCCGGTGACGAGATATATGGCGGCGGGAAACTGCGGACCGTACAGACTGTATTGTTATATAGGTTTAATAGGTATAGTTATTTAACCGTGGGAGAGCCATATATTTTCACGAATGGGCCGGCTCGGCCGGAGTGATGCCACGGCCTCACAGAAAACCGGTGTAAAATGACGATTGCGTCGTGTTTCGCCGTGTGAGTAAGGTTACCGGAGGCCCAATTCCCCACCCCTTCCCCATTAACATTGCTTACATTTTAGGGGGAACCTAAAATGTAAGCAACGCATTTTGTTGCTTCTTTGGTGTTGCAAATGTCCATGGGCGGCAGCGTTCATTTTCCATCAGGTGATCTGTTAGCTCGTTTGCCGCCTTATCCCACAAAATAAAAAAAAATAGGTACATAACATAACGTAACGACACCAGAAAGCAAATTAATTGCCAGTTTACAGAAAAAAGGATGCGGGGAATTGGTACTGGGTGGGATGTAGACTTCTGGCTCTCTCACTTTCGAGCAAAACGAGACTGATAGTGTAATACGAGTCTGTTCGTTAGTGATAAATTCTATCCCGTTCGAACTATATGGCGTATTACCGTATGTGAGTTGAACTCATTAAGCTGCAACCAGATTTTCAGAATAAACATTCTTCTAACTACAAATAAATAATACTTCATATAGTGATCCTATACTTATGGATGTGAATATTATGGGATATTTATTTAATGAATTTTATACAATAAAATTGCCAACACAAACAACGTAGGTATGATGATATAATAAACGCTTCATCATTATTACCATATTACCTAGCAATAGTACAACAGTCATGTATTTTCCCTAAATGATATGTACCTCGATCGCAATTGAATATTAACAAAGATTTTATAATTACTAACACGTAATGCATTCAGGGCATCAGTTAGCTTGTGATAAATAACAAAGTACCTATCCGGATTTTGCATAAATATTTTACAAGTACTCAATAATTACGCATTATGATATAATTAAAACACATGCGGGTTATAATTTGTATGTAAATAGTTGTAATGATTGAAAATTACGATTTAATTGTAAAATTCACTCTAATTTTTAGATCAGTTTTTATCTGAATTCATAGTTTTAATGCAATGTAAATTCTATAAATAAATAATTAATTAAGTATACGATTAGATATATAAGTACAAAAAGTCAGAATGATTGAAGGAAAATAGAATCACGCTAATTTTTTGCTGTGTAATTGCTTTCCTTGTAACATTTATGAAACATGAAACTCGAGTTTTATGTCAACAAAAAACAATAACATCTGTCTATACGTTTCCGTCTCTGGGAAATACTACTGCTATATTTCTGCGTATTTACCCTTTAGTAAAGAAGAAATAATACGGGAATAATTCAAACTGATTGAATTAATGTAATACGAACTCTGTAACAAACAATAGCTTTTGCTCTTGCTCTACATTGATAGAGTTTTATATGTTCATTAAATTCTAAAACTTTATTAATAACTAGCTGATTTCTATAATTTTGTACCGCTTAGCAGTCGTTTTTTTAATTATTTACATATATCTTATGTAATATAAATGGCCAATAAAAAAATTTAATATTTTTTAAAATAATTCTCCCCGCAACAAGTAAGAACCATACTCTTAATTGAAGGGGTACTCTATTCTAAAAGAAGAATTAGCAAAATCAGTTCAGCAGTTTAATGCTTGAGATTCACGCCTAGCATTATATTCAGCGATTCATTTTGATGTAGACACATTAACAATTTTATCTGTTTACTAGTGCCTTATTTTACCTGTTCACTGGTGAAGACTCGTGGTTACCGAGAGCAGGGAAAATCGGTACGCCAGGGAACATGTCTGACATTTGAGCGACAGTCTCTTGAAGGACTTTAAGATTTTCTTCCTTCGTCTGATTCCACACATCGTGAGGTGGCAGATCTCCGGTCCATAAGATGTAGTCTATGTCCTGAAGTAACAATAAGATAATTTAAAGTCAAGAAAAATCCTAACAGATTCTGCGTTAAATTTGTGTACTTATATAAAATAAATGAAACGATTTACCAATAATTTATTTTAGAGATTTAAGAAAAAAAAAGAAAAATAATACCCAAAAAATAAGGTTATCAAAATCTTATAACCATTTGCAGTGTTAAGTAGATTTTGGCGTTTTAATGAAAGAGAGTTTATTTATTAACTTACGGTATGTGTGTCAGCGATATGTTTTAGCATGTGGTCGATGGTGCGTTTAGGAGTGTCACACTTGCGGTAGTCTCCCCATCGCCCTGCTCCGCCTCCTGGGGTCAACGCGGGACCGCTGGATGCACGACAACATAGGGGCTCATTGCATTCTGCATTTGCACCTGAAGGAATAAAACATAGTTACAAAAACCTCTTGAGACATTGCCAAAAATTAATAAATAGGATCCAGGTTTTATACGTTAAAAATCAAGAAAAATTCCACTAAAAAATATCTATCTGAAAAAAAATTACACATACCTTCCGCATAGTAAGGGTCGAAATGAGTATCAGAAATTTGTAGAACTTTGAATGATGGAGCTTTTTCAATAGGTGCTTCCAGATTACGCACTGCCGGCTTTGGCACGGGAGGGAAGGCCACCTCCCACTCATGATAAGGGTTGTAAACGTCACCGCAGGCGTCTCCGATAACAAAACTACATATTTCGTCTGGACCGATTGTGATTCTCTTTAGGACATAAACTACCTCACTCTATAAATAAAAAAATATGTCATAATTTTAGTAAATGAAAGCTAAGTTAAATATAATTTCATTTAAGTAGATAAAGTAAAATCTTACACCAAAAAGTCTTGTGATTCCTTCACAAACTCTTGCGGACTGTATATTTAATGAGACACAGAATTGATAAATCATTTTATTTATTTCTTCTTTGCTTTTGCCGAGTCTCATGTAATGTTGTAGCAAACCAGCCCCAGCCTTGCATGCCGTACACGACACTTTTGACATAACGGAGTGTTCAACTTCATAGTAAACTTGTTTTAAATTAAGTAATTTTAAGGCTTTATCTACGAAGAGGGGTAAATTTGAACTTTTATCACTGTCCCATAGAAGTCGGGAGTAATTTCGTTTTAAGGCAGCCATGTGGGCAATAAGTTCTGTTTCATTCGCCGATGGCGGTAATTTGTGGGTGAAGTTTGAAGGCTTGAAGAAAGGTTCATCATTGCGAGGTGTTCCAGTCCAATTCCAAGTATCCATAGGTGGTCTCCATTTTATAACGGGTTTTATATTTCTACTTGATTGTTGTTGCAAGAACAAGGGATTACCTATAGAAACAAAATAAAAATTCATAATATCGCTACACTGTACATTCTTTGCGTTTCTATTTTATGTTTCTGTAAAAATAAAACTTATAATAATTATAATAATTAGGCGCGCTGTTGGGGGGTAGCGACCCCACGGACCTGAGTGCTCCCGGGGGAAGGCCCTGTTCTTCCTCTCCGGCTT
>DVXP01001456.1:0-15001 GCA_018235645.1 Junonia grisea | reverse complement strand
ATTCTACAAACCTTTGAGGAAATCTCAAAATGTCTTTAGTGGAATTCGTGACATATTGTATTAAAATTATATACTAATATTATATAGTACCTACTTAGTAATATACTGCTGTAAATAATATGTACTATATTATTTTTAATAAAAGATAAACCGCGAAATACCATGGCTCTTATGTGTACTTGAATCAAAAATATAAATGTTATAACTCTCTCAAGAATAGGTGTGTAAGTAACATATTTTTGAGATAGAGATATTTTTATACCTTAAGACCGAGAAGGGCTTCAGTAAATAAAATGATAAATTTTATTTCATAAAATGTACAAATTGTTGTATTCATTGAAAATTAACAATGAAATTCATAATAATGTCTGAACAAAGAAACAATATGGACAAAAATGTATCTCAATTATTTCTGAACTGCTCTTCTACTTGTTTTCAATGTAAATGCCTCTTTATACACAAATATTTAAAGAGACAATAATAAATAAAAACTCGCTTTTAACAATAATTGTACTTTAAATAAAATAACTTTCTAATTATTTTATTGACAGTTATCACAGAATTCTTCTAGTGTTCATTTGGCGAGCGTAATAATCCGTTATAAATTAATTTAAGTGACGGTTTAAATCTTACCCCTTCATATTTCGGGTGTGTCAAGATAATAAATTAGGAGAAGAAACTTCAATATTCCGTAGCAAACTTAATAAAACGAAATTACGAGGTGCGACCCATCTGGTACATTCGAGACAAAGTGAATTTTGATGAAATTAGTTCACAAGTTTAATGGAGTATGCTTCTTGAGAGTTTGACTTAACTTCGCTTCAACAACACACAACTCATTTAAATATTGATACATATTACAATTAAACCACGTTCATACTCATATGCTCCATTTCGTCTTTTCAAGTTAATATCAGATGTTTATTCTGCATACTTCGTACATACCGTAGCCCGTACTTCGTACACTTTCATTGCGATTTCACGAAATGCCTAAAAGCAATTCTATAATTGATTATTTGATTGTGATAACAAATGGTTTTTGTAATCAAATTGAATCAGCTAAAATTTTATTTCTGTTAAATCTGATAAATAAATAAATCAAATTGTTGGATTAGGAATTGTGTAGCACAATTTCTGGTTTATATAAAAATAAATGTTAAAAGCAAAACCCATGATTCTTTTCTAAATCACAGTAAATTCAAAACGAGCAGATTACAGTAAGAAAAATACTATTACACTAGCGATTCTACTTTTATCAATAAAATAAATGTAAAGGAAGGCGAGCGAGTTGTAATTAAGGTTATTTATGAGCGGTTCCATCCCTCCCACTAGGACTGCAAGTTGTGATTTTAATTCATTGAGATTCCGGAGCTCTTTGCACCTCGAATTAGTTTGCATAAAATATACCCTTACATTTTATTTACACGTTCTTAGTTATTTGTAATTTAAAGAGTGCTTTCGAGTCAGTGGGATTTAATTTCTCTCTGCTTTTATTTATATAAAAACTTATTTACCTAAGTAATAAATTCAATTTCCTTTTTGTTTGTTTTTTTTCGTATTAATTTCGTAATTTATTACGTTTTAGATGATGATTCTTCTCACGTCTATGGCGTCATCACCGCTGATGGTCTGTTTGACGGAACGATATGGACATCTAGTGAAGAATATTATATAGAACCTCTTTCCCGGTACAATATCGAACATCCCTCCATGCACAGTGTCATATACAGAAGATCGGACGTTGAGCATCCAAATGCCAATAAAGAAACTTCACACTGTGCCTCCCATTTACTTCACATCAAAGGAAAGCTCGGATATCAAGGGGAACTACTTAACTTTACTGACCAAGTAACTGTTAAAGAAGTACCTTTTAATAATAACTCAGAAGATTTACATAGCGAAATAAATAGACGAAAGAAGCGATGGCTTCCTGAAGACGAAATGCAAGACGACGAGCCAAAGAAGAATCCTGAACTACCTTTAGACTTAGATGTCCCTTACACCAGTAATAGTGATCCATTCGATAAGTTTAGTACGAGAAAACCAAAAACCAAAATCGATAAAAGTAACCTCATTACAAAAGTGCGACTCGATTCGGAGGAATCGAGACCGAAGCCAAAGACGCACGTAGAAGTGATTAAAACCAAGGCAGGTGTTGTGACGGTGAGCAAAGATATAGTTAAGAAGGAGCCAGTGGGGTACACCGTATTATCTGCGAATGCAAGCGATGACGGGAGACATGTAAACAAACGAGCCACAGTAGATCCAAGAAAGACTACGTGTTTAGTTTACTTACAGGCTGATCACATGTTTTATCAAAGATATGGATCTGAAGAAGCTTGTATAGAGGTCATGACGCGGCATGTGCAAAAAGTTAACGCTATTTACAAAGTAACAGGTGCGTATTTGTCGTATAATTTTTTAACAACCAACTTTAATAAAAACATAATTATACAAATAACGTTAATACATGTTTTGCTTTTTAGATTTCAATCAAGATGGAAAACCAGATAACATTACGTTTATGATTAAAAGAATTAAGGTTCACACGCTCGACGCGCTGAAAGATCCAGCCTACAGGTTTCCTAATAACTACGGCGTAGAAAAATATTTAGAATTATTTTCAGGTAAGGTATTTAATTACTTAATAAATAAATTTGTAACCTCCTTTCCCTTAATGTTTTTACTCTGCTTCATTTTAATAATTGTGATGACATTAAACTTTATTTTCCTTTCTGCTTTTACCTTGTTCAAAGTAATTACAACGATTACTAACCTAAACCTAATGAATTAATAATAATTTTACTTTACTTTCAGAGGAAGACTACGACGCGTTTTGCCTTGCTTACATGTTTACTTATCGTGACTTTGAAATGGGCACTTTGGGCCTCGCCTGGACTGGTGATTTGAAGAACGCTGGAGGCGTCTGTGAAAAGAACGGCGTAAGTATAACTGTAACTGATTTTATCTCAATTACTGCTAAACTTTCTAATACAGCCGGATGTTACTTGATTGAGCCGGATATTTAGCACCTGCAATGATTTATTTAAATTTATTTATCAATTCGATATTTTTTTAAAATGGACGAAAGTCTCTAATGATTATCTTCAAAATATTACATGAGATCAAATATCTGAAGATCTTAACTATTCAATAAGTTTGTACAAAAAATACTTAGTACAAGTTTATGACATAGGAAGACACATATTATTGTATTGCAATAAATTGTGCAATTGAAGACACTCGTGTTAATACAGAAACACTCGATGTACACGGTACGGTGTACAGTGTCATAGTCTATACGTAACTCGATTTATATGTCTTAATTGTAATTCCCAAATTATCTTCATAATATTACATGATGCTATCAAAGCTTTTAAAAGACCTTATCTATTCAGCAAGTTTGTACAACAAATACAAAGTACAAGTTTGCCTAACTAATGTTTCTAATCCCAGCACTACCGAGGCAGTATGAAGTCGCTGAACACGGGCATCGTCACGCTGCTGAACTACGGCAAGCACGTCCCGCCCGCCGTCTCCCACGTCACGCTGGCGCACGAGATCGGACACAACTTCGGATCGCCGGTAAATATTGCAACTTTGGAAACTGAGTTTTTGCTGAGAAAACTATGAGCAAGACTGATTTGTTGTTGTTAATAGTACTGTTATATTTAGTTTTGGATTAGGAGCTCTTGCAAAATATAGTGTAGGATACACCATGTCAGTTAGTTATAGAGCAAGAGTATTGAACGAGTTGACCAATATTCCGACAACAAAGCTTTTTATCGGCTTTTACGATATCCAAAAAAAACATGACATTCATTTTACTGTATAAACTATCGGCCAACAGATTATAACAAACTTTCAGCGGAAACTTTATTGACTGCGGAAGCTATAAGCATACAATTTACATATTGACACATACAATCTACAGAAAAATACTACATCATTTTTTTATTCCTGATCACCCCTACCACCACTTCATTCGTACAATGGACAATAAAAACAATCCGTACATTTCAGCACGACCCGGAAATGTGCACCCCATTCGGTGAAGATGGTAATTACATAATGTTCGCGCGGGCCACGAGTGGCGATCGTAAGAACAACAACAAATTCTCGCCCTGCTCTCTGCGGGCTATCGACCCTGTTCTCAACAACAAGGCACGATCGCCAAAAGGATGCTTCACGGGTACGGTTCTTTACAATATTTTTCCCATATTATTTAGTTGAGTACGTTGTTCAGATATTTAATATTACACCCTTTTTAAATCCTTTCCAAAAGCTTTCGATATCTTTTCCGGTTTCAAAGTGTTAATTTTATTGGTAACGGCCGACATGCCAGGAACATATTTTTTTAAAGGCCATTTGTGTTTATTGAGGTTAGAATTTAGTTCCTCAAAATAGATGAAAATGTTTAAATGTAGTAGTTCGCCAAAAATTTACCTGAAAATATAAAACTGAACTCTGGTAAACATGAAACTCCTTACAGAACCTCAACCAGCTATCTGCGGCAACGGCGTGGTGGAGGAGGGTGAAGAGTGCGACTGCGGCTGGGCATCCGAGTGTACCGACGTGTGCTGTCGCCCGCAGGCAGTGCGCCCGCACTATAAGCCCTGCACGCTCACTGAGCACAGCGTGTGCAGTCCCAGCCAGGTACTAGGGCACTATGTCACGTTTACTAAATGTTAGGGAACTAGTTGATAACTATGGCTATCAAATATGGTGGAGTGTGATTGCGGCAGGGCGTCCGAGTGTACAAGCCCTGCACGCTCACCGAGCACAGCTTGTGCAGTCCTAGCCAGGTACTAGGGCACTAGCTATGTCACGTTCACCATATTGGGGACTATTAGAATAATTTAGTCTTTGAGACTAGTAGGTAGATTAAGAGAGAATGGCTATGAATAGCTCAATTCTGACAATTAGTCATTCGGAGTATTTGAAATTGATTTTATCGTTACACGATAATCATCCATAACATACGTTTGCGAAGTGACTGTATTTTTTGTTTTCTATTCATATCACTAGCTATTAAACTTACTTAGTTTTATATAGTCTTCACATTTAGGTAGCGATAATTTTCCTTAATAACCGCGCAGAAATAATGATACATCCTCTCTCTACAAAAGAAAAGCCAAAGATGGAGACGAGGCCTTCAAATATTTCATGGATGAAATAACCTAAACCTTCTTATCTTCCAGGGTCCATGCTGCACAGCGTCCTGCACGCTGAAGTTCGGTGACAAGTGCCGCTCGGACAACGGGTGTCGCGACGCGGCGCATTGTGACGGCAAGCGCGCCGCCTGCCCCGCCAGCCGCCACAAGCCCAACCGCACGCGCTGCGACAAGGAACTCGTCTGCTTTATGGGAGTAAGAACTATTCGTTTTATTGTATCAATGAATATTAGATGCAGCTGGCTAGCACCACTTGCCATTGCAAAGTAACTGTCATTGGCATTTAGAACGTCGGCGTCTTTTAAAACGTCTTTTTAAATCGAAATAATAATATGAGCACGTCGAAATGAACACATTGAAGTTATGTATTGAAAATGCAGGGTTGAAGATAGTATTTAATAAAATACTGGAGTTTTTTTCAATTTTATTATTCAAAATATAATTGGTCTAAATGCCTGCGAAAGCAAGAAGAACCTATTTTTAAAATTGAAGTGCTCCCGGAGGTTTTTCAAAGATGAGAAAGAGTTTTATAATAAAAGATTTTTCGCTCCTATCCAATAAAAAATGAAGAAATTACTGTTTTTGCCATTTTGCAATCAAAGTCAACATATTTTACATATATTTACAAAACACCACTAACTCAATTTTGTATAAAAAATATTATTTGAGCTCTTCTGCCTTTTGTTCATATATCCAATTGTAACCCATACATATCACCACATTAAGTAACGCCTAAACCTTCTTTTCCTAGGAGTGTACCGGGTCGATCTGCCTCGCGTACGGGCTGGAGTCATGCCAATGTTCGCCTCGCAAGGACGACCCGCGCTCAGCGTGCGAGCTGTGCTGCCGCAAGCCGGGCGGGCCCTGCATATCATCCTTCCACTGGAACACCTCGCCCTTCGACGTGCCCGACATGTACGCGAAGCCGGGCACGCCCTGTAACGATTATAACGGGTAAGGATGAAAGTACTTCAGGGTTGCTGCCGCAAACCGGGCAGGCCCTGCGTGTCACCCTTCACTGGAACACCTCGCCCTTCGACGTGCCAGACATGTACGCGAAGCCGGGCACGCCTTCCAACGATTATAACGGGTTAGAAGGAACGTACTTCAAGGTTACACAGGGTTGCTGCCGCTAGCCGGGCGGCCCTGCATATCTTCCTTCGACTGGGACACCTCGCCCTTCGACGTGCCCGACATGTACGCGAAACCTGGCACGCACTGTAATGATTACAAAGGCTAAAGGGGAACGTACTTCAGAGTCTTCAGATTTTTTAGGATGCACGTCGTTGTTTCTCAAGACATGGCATGGCGTCATGGCATTTTCGCCGTCAAACTTTAGTCAATTTCTTATCTCGATTGGCCGAATCAGTTTTGAAAAACTGGAGATATTTTTTTAAATTCTTAATTGCAAAATCATTTAAGGCCGTTTTTGATGAGATTTATGTTAAACATGATACTAAAACTGCCCAACCCACCATTAAAATCCTGATCTCTGGTCGTAGGTATTGCGACGTGTTCCAACGCTGCCGCGAGGTGGACCCGTCGGGCCCGCTGGCGACGCTGCGCAAGCTGCTGCTGTCGGACGAGAGCATCGCCGGCTTCAAGCGCTGGGTGCTGCGCCACTGGTACGCGGTGCTGCTCATTCTGCTCGCGGTTGTCGCGCTTTTGGTAAGTAATCGTGATATTTGTGACTTACGCTATTATTATTGACCATTGTTTATGACTTGCCCTACTGTTGGGCACATTTGACTACTATTTGTAACTTGCCCTTAGTGGTGAGTACATGTGACTATCTGTGACTTAATCTACTGTCAAAAGTAGATCAAGTACACGTGACTAGTTGTGACTACCCCTGGTATGTACACGTGACTATAAATTATTACTATTTACTGGTGGGTTCATATAACTAGTTCAAACTTGTTTTCTGATACGTACGGAGGACTACTAGTTGTGACTTGCTCTACTAGTGGGTACAAGTATGTGACTAGTTGTGACTCGCGGTATTGGGCGGTACTTGGTGACTACAAGTTGTGACTAGGACGTTCTAATAATGGGTACTGGGGATTATTCTATGTGACTTGCCCTACTGGTGGATACATGTTGCTAGTTCGGATTTGCCTTACTGGTGCATACTGAGGACTACTAGTTGTTAGTTATGCTAGTGACAGGGACTTGATGGCCATTAGATGTGACTTGCCCCACTGCTGGGTATACGTGACTAGTTGTGACTCGCCCTACTGGTGGTTACAATGGTGACTTCTAGTTGTGACTCCCACTATTCAGCACTAAAGTTCTCATTCTCAATATTCGTATGATGGTTATTAATTAAAAATCATTTTTCAGTTTTCTTTCGTTTGAAATTTACTTTATTTTTTATTTGTTTTTCTCCAGCGATCCTGCAGAGTACTTGATGCTGCAATAGAAATCAACGATAAAAATTAAAATACTATTTGTAGTTACCGTAATTTAGTTAAGAAGGTATTGTTCTTGGGAATATTCGAGTGATTTATAATTGTATGCTAGATAGAATTGAAATATGTGTTATGTGAAAAGCTAATATTAATAATTTGCATATGACATGACTTCTACAATAATAATTAACAATTCATTTTTGCTATCTATTTCATTATTTTTTTATATGTAATGACAAATATGTAATTTTTTTACTTATTTTCAAGAACCATCTTTTCATCGGCTAGGAACGCAGCAGGATTAGAAATGTTTTCTTTTTATTTTATTTTTTATAAAAGGGTTTCGTTTGTAAAGTAAATAAAAATAAACAACACACTAATCGTAGATTTAAAATATAACATTCATTAAAATTTTATTAGAATAGGTGCTCATGTGTGATCTTATTTAGCGCTACATTCATTTTTATTGTACCAATCTACACACATTAGTATTTGCTATATTCGTTTGTCTTTGTACTGTTAGAAAAAAAAAGAAGTATTTGATCATTTTACAGGCTATTCAATAAAATATTATACTAAAAATATATTATTATTATTTCAGGTGGCTAGCACCCGTTTCTTCGGCCGTCACGCGAAGAAAATCAAATCAGTCACAATCATTCATTCATCCACCACTGAAACCGTCCGCCTGCCAGATGCCGCTGATCAGGGACTCATAGTCCACACTGCTGTTAGGTAAAGACAATACATTAGTTAAAAAAAACTACCCAAGAAATATAAAAGAAAAGAATAACAGCCTGTAAATGTACCACAGCTGGGAAAATACACAGCTCTTATAGGCTTTAGAGAAAATTCAGCCACGCTGCTCTATAGCGGATTGATAGATATACCTGTGTAAGAATTTCTTCTGAGACATATTGAACTGATTTAGGGCTTGAAAATGTTTACATGAAAGTGCTAGCAGGGTTTAAAATAGCGATCACCAGGTGAAATTGTCGTTTTATTAGGCCATCTCAACTCTTCAAGCCAGGCTACGACGAAAAGTGAAACTAATTATTATTCAATTCAAATAATTTATTATTCAATTCAAATAGAGGAGATGTATTATTTGAATTGAATAATATAATGTGTTAAATCATTACAATTTCACATCTATATTTTTCAGATCTAAACTACCTCTAAAGAAGAAAGTCGCTTTGAGAACTCGTGCATATAGAAGTAAGAAGGATACGAAATTAGGTGATAAGGCTTCTCCGTCTCATAATATAAAGAAAAGGGTAAGTTAACAAATTTAACACATATCTATTAATTGATAACATTTCTGACACTTTTTTTTGTCCATAAATACTTTAATTAATATAAGTTTATCTATAGTTTATATAAAATACAAACATAATTGGTTTCTTTTCAGAAACCAACCAATCAACCTAAGTTGGAAGAACCGCATAAAGTTCCAAAAGAAAATACAGCGGTTGTAACGAACACCGAGGGAAAATCTCCGAAACATGTAATTTTATCGAAGCATAAAAATAAAGTTAAGAAGCGAAAAGTTAAAGTTAAGAAAGAAACAATTGATTATAGTTCCTTGCAAAAACATTCCGCATCTGCACCGGTTAAAGATACGGAAGCATTAACTAAGGTGCAGAAATGGCTTCTAAGTTCACCTCAACCTTCAGCCATTCCTAAATCGAAATCTATTCCTCTCGGTCTCACAGAGAGGACACATAGACCGGTGCCGAAAGGTACCAGAAAAACTAGACCGTCCAAGAGTGCATCTAATCTTCTCTCGGGTGAAAAAACTAGATTACAAGTGGTTTTCAAACCACCCTTTAGATTCAGTGTTAAAATTTGTAAGAGTGACAAGACAAAGGTTGTGCTCGACAAATCTTCTAAGCCCGACGTAGATAGAAAGCATCACGAAGCCTTGCCTCAACTCACTTGCCCAGCCGATGGAGCGAAATCTAGTTTTAAGACAACCAAACCTTCCCATTCTGGGAAAAATGTTGACAATAATAGTTTACCTAAACCTGAGCAGACCAACCAAGAAAGCGGTGTTCATGGATACGAAAATCTTCTACCGCGGAGCGCTAGTGACTGCAAATTGGGAAAAAAGGTACCCGATTTAAAAATTCGTGCTGGTCATAAAAAGAGCAACTCTGTGGGTCAAAAACGTGAAACAACAGAGAGTCGACAGAATCTTATATCTCACGAGGACTTCGACAACGCTCACGTTTACGAAAACGTTCTGGCGACCCAGGATAATTTCGTTCCAAAAAGTTGTAGCATGCCACGGCGGCAAACCACAAGCGCTATATCGAGGCAAAGCAGCTACGGTCATCTACCTCGAGCGCAAATTCGCCCACAGAGACATAGCACGAATAACGTGAGCAGATCTAGAAATAACAGCACTAACGAATCCGAACACTTTTACAATATAATAGAGACGCTAAGGAGAGACAACTCGGGCAACGGAAACACGTGTCGGACGAACACTAGCAGCTCCTCGGGAAGCAGTCGCGAGGGAGTGGGCAAGGTCCTGGGCAAATCGTCGCGGCAGAACAGTCTGATCGATAAACCGTCGCGCTCGAGCCTCACGGAGGCGCCGTCGTCGTCGAAGCTGACGAGGCAGCTCAGCGAAGTCGAGCTCGAGAAATCGAAACCCGGCGACAATAATCTAAGGGGCTTCCAGTTGGTGGTGGGCAAGGACAAGCTGAAGCGGCAGCTGAGCGACAACGAGCTGTCGCGGTCGCGGCTGCAGCTGGCGATGCCGATGTCGGCGGGCGCGGAGCCGCGGCAGGCGTTCTGCTGGAGCAAGCGCGCGTCGCTCGACTGCGAGGCGTCGCTGCCCGCCGCGCGCCCCGCCCGCCCGCGCGCCGCCCAGCGCACCACCTACACCTTCGGCGAGCTCAAGCACACCGTGCCCAACTCCACGGACGCGCCCAGCGGCGACGGGATTCACATCTCGCCGGAAGACTTTCTCAAAATAATCGACAACTAGTCGGCTCCCGGGCGGGATTTTAGGATTAGTCGTTTTCGCGAACGAGTTATGATTAATCGATGTGTATATTATGAGATATTCGCAGGTGTATCTATTGGCGGCTGATGTAAATATTGTAATGTGCTTCTATTATTAGAAATAATACGCGCCACTGAAACAGGCCATTGCTCAGTTCTCTCGATGAAATGTCATGGGAAAACACCAATTTTATTTAGCTCTCGTCATACATACGTAATACGGAAAAATGTAAGTCTTCGTATACATAGTAAGATAACATGTGTTGCTATTAAGAAAGCTTTTCACATGAGTGAGTTACTTAAGACATAATTATTTCATTATTTATGTTCTCTTTATTATAACCCAAAAATCTAAATTATAATATTATAAAAAAGTTAGGTTTAATAATAAAGTCCTCGTGATTTTTACGAAAATAAATTGTTTAGCTATAAGTTAATTATAATATTTTTGCTGGCAATGGTTTAGTTTCACTGAACGATCTCTATAAATGAATCTCTATTTTTTCTACATACTATGTACCTATTGTACAAAATTTACTCATACTTATGTAAAGTGTTCATATATATTTATTTTACTACGGTATATATATATTCATTTATGCAATAAAAGTGTCTATTATTATTCAAAAGACAAGCTTTTATCCAGTAAATTGCGTCATAAAATAATAATTTTACTACATTACGTGCTTAGTACAATATTAATCTATTTTATTTTTCTAATAGCTGTCAATTAATATGTCAATCTGTTAAAATTAATAAATGTCTATAAAAGTACTCTGCACTAATATTCCTCCAAATTAATAACACTAAAGTTTGTCTCAAAAATGAAATTTGAACAAAACAGTATTCTATAAATAATATATTATGTAATAACATGAATTGAAATACGAAAGTTTATAAATTATTTTAAGAATATATATTTATTAATAATTATTTCTAATTTTCATTTTGAACTGAAATTTATAATATGTTAATGTTAATTATAGTATGAGCAATAACATGGTAATAATTAAATAATGATTAATTCATTAGAATTCTGTTTTGATTAAAATAAACAAAACATGTCACCACCATTTTAAGAGATTTAAATAAACTTTTGACATAATAATAATAATATTTTTCTATAAATATTCGATTCCACTAACAGAACTATCTCTCAACGTATTAACGAAACTCAACGGCTGTTAATTATAATTTTTTCTGCAATATCTGGGATGGAATTAGTTTTATTAGTCAATGTTTTAGACTGACAATATTATGGTACATATAGATATTCTAATTATTATTAATAAATGTGTATATTCGTCGTTATTGTTAATACGCTCTTTTGGTACAAAAAGTTTATGTTGTCCTCTCCGTCTTATTTTAAAATGAACGTCTTTGCGGTCATATATATAAATATTAGACTTTTTATCATAATTATCAGTGCCAACGTTTCTTTATGTATTTATGTTTTTAATATTACCTAAGTGATAATTTTTAAATCGAAAACCTGTTAGTAAAAATGGTTTATTTGTATAAAATCTTTTTAAGTACAATATCTACGAAAAGTCTTGTAAAGTTACTTAATAAGGAGTCGAAGAAGCAAATGAGAGGTTTTCGGAGTAAATGCTAGGGAATGGAATAGTATTCTGTCTCAGATATCAGAAAGTGTTCCGTATTTGAGTGGTGAACGTCGCGAAGGCTTTGCGGCACCACAGCGTTTATGAGCTTCGTAGTAGAGAGGTAAGGGTAATATTAAAACTAGATATTGTATTGTATAGAAACCAATTTCTAAGACGATACTAAAAGTATTGGAAATGTTACAAATTTGTATTTTAAAAATTTCCTGTGACAGTGGTGGATAATGTGAGAAAAATTCGGTAGATCGTCGCCACTATGTAATGTGTATAGTAGCCGTGTCTCATGGTAGGAAAGTATGTAAAATTGGATAGTGATTAATTATTCTCACAATAGCCAACATCCAGGTATAATGGCGAGAATTTTAATGAGACAAAATATATGTATATGTTTATAACAAAATAGCTAAATCTCAGTGTATACGCGAAGTTCAGAATTCGTTTCTTTTAACTTGTATTTAATTTCTTTAAAGTCTATATGAAATGTGTTAAATGTAAATTTGAAAATATGAATGTGATTAGACTCGATGGAACTATATAATGGTTTTGTAGTTCTTTAAATATGAATTTATTCGAAATAGATTTCTTGTAATATAGTTATAATGTATGTATAGCAGTTTCCAAAACAATTGATTTAATTATTAAATGTAACTTACTTTATCTGGCGGCTCTACCTGGCCATGATCTCAGTATTTGTTCCAAGTGCCTTATGAACAAATAAATTCATTCCTATCCACATTCCAGAAAGAAATCCTATGAAAGTCTTCAACTATTCTTGTTTTATTTCTTGATGTTGAAATTATAAGCATTTATATACGTATCCCTTGATTGTTTCCGTACTTAATTAGTCTGTGATAGTATAAGTTTATATTTTGATTTTGTTAAGACTAAACCTATTCGATTCCGAACAAATACAAATTTGTAATAAATTCATTTTCTAACATTTACTATTTTTTCTGTATTTTTTAAATAAAAGAATCCAACATAATTTTTGTTTTACTTATATTCATTTATCTATTATTATTTTATATTATTAAAAAAAAATCTTTTTACAATTAATGCTGGCCATAAACAATGACTAGTTAGATTTTTAAAAGTCGTTCCAAATTTATATTTTTCTTTTTTCATTTGTTTATACAAACTTGTAGATAGCTGTCATGTCATATTAACCACAAGACTATTTACATTTTACATATTGATTTTGCACGTATAGTAAGAAAACGTTATTAATACTTGAATGGCTCCTATACGATATAGTTTACATTATGAAGATTATTCAGAGCACCTCATGTCTCGATTCGGAAAGCTCTTACAAATGCAATCACTGGTGGACATGACACTAATGTGCAGTTCCCATACTTTACGTGTTCATAAAGCGGTACTTGCTGCTAGTAGTGCTTATTTCCAAGTAAGTGATATTAATTCAATGATTTTTAAGGCAGTATTATATTTGAGAGTAACAGCACACAATAATCTCCACATAATGTTTAAAATTCTAAATAAATGCTATATTTATAAAAGCTGTAATAATAAAGAAATTGGCAATATAAATCAGTATAATTATACTGTACTATAAGTTTTAATAATAATATTTTGTTGTATGTAATAATTATGGATGGTAATATTTTTATGAAGTCACTTAACATTCAGTTTAAATTGTAGGAAGTTTTACAAAAACAATCCGGGGAACCGTTGATTATATTAAAAATGAGGTTTAGTGTGCTGAAATGTCTAGTGGAATTCATATATTGCGGGAAGACTCAGTGCTTGGAAGAAAACTTAGACGAGCTTGTATCCGCTGCGCAATTTCTTAAAATAAAAGGATTATCAAAAGTGACAAAAGAAGGACTGGGTATAACTAACCAAAGTAAGTCGCTAAGTTTGTCACCATAAATGTATGAAATCAGGCCGGCTTCGGCTCTGAAAAAAACAAGTAGTTACTATGACAAAGTAAAAACATAAATATTCTTTGTAAAATATAAATCTTATTGATGTTGTCTGTTTTGAAAAAGTTTTTTTTTAGTTAATCCTCATGTTAGAAAATAGATAATACCTAAACTTTTAAAGCGACCCAACGCGTAACTAGCCAGAACAACTCTGGCGCAGGTTGGCGATGGTGCGGGTTCAAATCCCGCTCGGCCACAATTTTTGAATTGATGCTTAAAAGTTTATGAGTTTAATTATTTAAAGGTGAACTGCCTGTATTCACGCCGCCGGTTGTTATAAACCGTCCTCCCCAGTCACTAATCGATCTACACACGCAGGTAAACTTTATTGCTATTTTATTTTATTATACAGTACAATATAAATAATGATCAGTGCCAATTTAGTGAGGAATCAATAAGATTATACATTTTGTTCGTTAAAATAGCGGATTTAAATTTAAGATGACACGAGAGCACGCGAACAAAACACACTATCACATTTTAACCAACTGGACAACGACATAAAGTGTTATTGTCAATCACTAGACATTTTCTAATAAATATTCCCATAAAGATTCAATACATTGTAATTCGCGTAATAATAACCGTAATACATAACTATTTTTAGGGTTCCGTAGGTATCGTTGGATATAGGTCTTTTAAAAATATTACATGTGTGGAAAAACCATTTTTCCGAACGAGGAACAGTTTGCGAAATATTAAGCTTCTAAGTGTCAAATTTTCTTAGAGTCGAGTGTCCCCACCCTCTACCGACTAAAGTACTGCTTCTAAAAATATGAAAAAATTCATGATAATAGTACATATAATGAATTTAAAAGCAAAATTGTCACGGCTAT
>DVXP01001455.1:0-15004 GCA_018235645.1 Junonia grisea | reverse complement strand
AACGAACTTTGTGAACCTTGCAGGTTTGTACGGAACCCTCGGTGCGCGAGTCCGACTCGCACTTGGCCGGTTTTTTTCATAAGGTACCTATTGCTCATCAACCAGTGAAACTTTAACTGGCTATACTGTATCGTATATTTATTATCTGCCCTTTACTAGTACTATAACAGAGTTAATTATTATTGATATATTATAAATACCTAATTATAGGTACATTTTTATTTGTTCACTTTCTCATCCAAAGTAGAGGTCACAACCATTGCATTTTTTTTAATAAATAGGTAATAAAAAATGATGTCACTTCTATACCCTTCATACGCGTTGTTACCAATGTCTTTAAGGCATTTATAGATTATTCATTTGTATCTCTCAGTATCGATTCCTTTATGTTATTGTTTGGCTGTCGTTTTGTCTACTCTTCGGATATGAAACGTAATTGCTAGACAAGGATTACAAACACATTTATTCATTTAACATCATCCTTATTACTATTACATTAAGGACATTTTTTCTTTGTCTATGGTCTTCAATATATTTGTAATAAGCTCCTTGCTTATGGACCGGACGTTGTATTACCTATTTTTTATGTTTGTCATTTTATAAGGTCAATTACAATGTACATATTTAATATTTGTTAAGTAGTTTGTATATAAGTATGATAACTGTTAAACATACGAGGATGGAATAATGTTTTAATTTTTAATTTAATCGAGTCTGTTTGATCGGCAGAAAATACAAAAATATGAAATGTTTTAAAATTGAAATTATTTTGCCGACACAGGCTATTTTTTCATGAAATTCTAGCTATCATTAACGTATAAAAATGATAACATCTATAACATACTTTGATAATATCTATAACATACCTATTCGTTCACATTTTGTAAAAACATATAGGTACTAAAAATATAACATATTCCATTTGCTGTTTTTTACATGTTTGACATGAGTAAGAAAAGTTTGTTTGACTTTTCATACTCCTGTTATACATACATATTATTGTATGTATATTGTAATACTGAATACATTTTTGTATTTTATAACCTGTGTTTTAGTTGATTTTTAAATTAAAAATTGTAAATTTTAAATTAAAAAATTAAGCTTTTTAATTATAAAACTGTACTCATATAAGTACGCATTCATCTTATTCACTACAAGTGACATTTTTTAAGATTTATAGAGTCGGCGATTATTCTTGTGTTTATTGGTGTCGTCGCCAGTTAGTTAAATCGACCCGTCGAACACTCGGCTAGGCTCATTTAATACATTCAATCAGACATCTCGGCTCTTGGTCATATCGACGACGGTTGAAAGGCTATTTAGTTTTTTGACATACATATTTGGAATTAGCAAATGTTAAAAAAAAATGAATCAAATAGCCTTTCAACCGTCGAATTATGATGATAAAGTAAAGGCACATACTTAATTCTATATTTCATTCTAGGAAGGTTTACTTTATTTATTAACATTCTTAGAATAAAAAAACTTATGAATTTATTGATTAAGCCGTTTTTTGGAACACCTCGGAATAAGATACCAGTTTTCGAAATACCTTGCAATTAGGGGGTGGTCCAACTGGATCGACCACGGGTGCCTTTACCTCAAATGTTAATGAAATCATATAATAAGTAGGTACGAGATGTCTAGTAAGACTGTCTGTAAGACTAATCTTTTTTGTTAATATGCTGAAAAAATGTAGCATATATGTTGGTTCAAGAGCTCTTTAATTAATAGATTTTATAATTAGGATGGACGTTTAACAATGCAACTAATTGATCTTGTCAATAAGTAGCTTAGGTGTATATTAGTTGCAAAAACAAAATAGAGCAAATATCACGAAAATAAGCGAATTAAAAAAAATGTTAATTAGTACATATAGGTACACAAGATTTAATGATTATTAAGAATGAAAATTGCAAAACCAAAATATAATCTAACAATAATCTATTCCGCTATTCAGACCAACTGTAGGTACTTATGACGTAACATTTAATTCCCGTACCCGTAGCCTACACATATTAGACGTTAATGAAATAATGTTCAAAACAATTTAAAATAGTCATTTCAACGTGTCTTGAATTGAAGACAATCGCTACAATTGAGACTATTTACGACAATCTCAACATTTCTAATTTTAACTTCAATAGATTGATATCGTAAAACATTCTTGAAGCGCTAAAATTTAATAAGTGAATTGAGTCTAGAGATATGCGAATAATTCTCGAATAAAATCGAAAAGATAATTGATAATCGATTCCAGATTTTAATCGAAAACACTCTTTGATTGACTATTCGAATTCGGTTCGAATTTTTCGTATCTTAATGAGTACGGATATTGAAACATCGTGGTTTATTATAATTCAACATAGCTTATAAAGTTGTGGCCATACCGTAAGAACCCTTACATTATCGTGTATCGTACGGTTCACCTAGTCTAAGTCAGGGCCCTTATTCTCTATGCCAAATCAAAACATTTCTATGTTGAAACACTTTGTCATAAAACTGTATTCTCTATGACATTGTGAAGTTGAAATGTCACGTTACGTGGCGCGTGCCATGCTGTCAAATAAGTAATTAAGAAATTAATAAAAAATAAACCGGTAACCTTTTTTGAAAGATTGTTAATAGAAACAGATCGTGCCATCTACAAAAAGACAAGAATATCATTATCTATGCTTTTCCTTACGTTTTCAAGACGTGTGCTTACAAAATACCGTTTTAAGAAGACGTAACATGCCATGGTAAGATTGTTTGCCAAGCACGATGTGACGTCATCCGTTTTGGGCACGTTACGTATCGTGACATAGAGAATACGGGCTCCTTTTTGAATTTTAATGAGACTAACAAACGTCAATTCATTTACATATAAAAATAAAATTATTCAATTATAAACACAGCGCTACTTGTGAAGTTGGCAATTGTATTTTACCACGACCCTTGGATGAAGTGAGCTTAATATTTTTAATTGCTATGAAATATTACGTTATGAAAAATAATTTTAAAATGTAAGTTTTAATAAAAATTCTAATTTAGCTTTGACTGAACTTTAATATTGTTAATATATTTCTTCTTTGGAACTTTGTTAATACTAGGTAAAAAGGAGTCTGCTTTAGAGTAAATATTCAAAATAATTATTATAAGAAAAACTAACTAGAACCTTATCAGTTTACTTATTGGCTCCAGTATGGCGTCCCAGTGTTTTGTAAGGCCGCAGACACGGAGATTATTTATTAGTTTATTGTTTTTAATGATATGTTTCTTTGAGATTTATTTATATGTAAACTTCATTTTACATGTTAAATTCATTTATTTACTTTTCATAACTAACCACCTATATTTTTTTATTTGGTTGAATCTGATTACATGATTTACCTATAACATCTTTTTTAATCAACTCTGTACCGTTATAGCTGGTAAGTGCTTGTTCTGGAGTTCTCTCCTCAAGTCCTTTAATTAGCTAAGTCCTACAAATGCCGTAAAATATCAAGAAAACATCTCCTTGTCAAATTATTGTGAAAGCACGGCTGAAACTACGAGACTCTACTTGTCAGTTATAATTTTTAATATAATCAAAGGATAACAGCTTATGAAAACATTATTTTAATGTTGATTACGTTTTGGCCCTGTTCAAAAGGAGGCTAATTATCAATAGCAAAAGCTTATTCTCGGTGTATAAATAATTTTCATTTTGCAATAGGTATTTTACCTCACCGTGTAATCACAACGGCATTATCGAATGCGCTCAGAAAAGAAATTAAGCGAGGAAAGTTAATTAATTAATATTTTAATATTTTCTTGTACATTTTCTTATAGTATAGGCATTTTTTCTTATTTATAAGCATCTAGATTATCTCAAGAATTCGTTTAATAACGGTTAAAATAAAAAGTCTTTGTTCGCTTCATCCTCGCTTTTTGGTATAAAACTCGTCTTTTTGCCTTGGTCTTGAAAAACTTAAATGAATTTATCTACCTTACCTTAATTAAAGTAATTACAGAGAAACTTATTTTTTCTTATATTTCAAAATAACATTCCTCTTCCGGAATAAATATAGTTTTATAAATTTTACATTTTGCTTTCTGCTACCTTACCATTTGTATTTTAAAAACCATTTAAAAACCAATTAGCATAAAACTTTTTTTTTATTCATTTATTTTGAAGTTTTTTAACACCATTTAAATTCCAGGTATATAAAATACTTTCTAATATAATACAATACAATACAAATATACTTTAATGTAACATCAAAGCAACACATGAGGAGCAACATGACAGAATAGTGAACACGGTACAAAAGGCGGTCTTATCGCTAAAAGAGCGATCTCTTCCAGACTACCTTTAGATTGAGGCCTTTGAATACTATAAGAAAGGGACATTGAATACTAATACTTACTAGTTATATAATATTTCGGACCGTTATATAAGTGTTATATAATGTGCGCAGCGTAGTGACCGAAAAAAATAATAACTATATATTTATTTCAAACATAACACGACAAAAATATTGTACATTGTACATATATTATACGCGAGACAATACAGATTTAAAACAGATTACTATAATACAAATTAAATACATACATAATTTATGAACAAATTTACGAGTCACTGTTTTATATAATAAGCTGAATAATTAATATTTAAAACGGTAGCAACGGTTCAGGGCCCCCTCAGGTTTAATGTTTATAGCTAAAACAATACTCAAGTACATACATTCACCATATGTGTGATGTTTCGTTAGCCTGAAAAAATAGACACTACGCGTTTTCTATTATTTCATGCTGTTAATTTGAATTATTTTTTTTATGAAAAGTCAATGATGGGCGTAGTGCTTTTTTTTCGATAACGAACATTCACACAGGCAGAACCACATGCAAAATATTTTTACAAGCAAACATATAACCCGTGTGTATAGCTACTATCTATTTATCTATTTATCATCAGTTTCGACAAACTTTAGTGATGTACCTAAAGGTAAAGTAATAACGTATCAATGACCCTTTATCAACGTATTCCATAACAACAAATTTTTAATATACCTACATAGTTAGCAAGTCATTTCTCAAATTACTTCTAAACAATGTACTCGTATAACGTACTCAAAGAGTTACGTTTAAAGTTATGATTTTTACGTTTTCAATTTACATTTAGGCACAATGTGTCCTAAACTCACATCAATACAAATTGATAATCCCATTACCGCAGTTATCTTAAGGTAAATTACCGAAGAGTTCCTCAGATTACCTTTCGACTCTATTATCAGATCAGCTCCAAACCTTCATTATATTGTGGTGGCTTTAAATAGTTAAATAAAAAAGCAAAAACACACTAGTTGCTTTTACGTTTGTCAAAAGTTCCCCTCGATTCCTCTGGTATTTTGCCATCTGATCCTGGTCTCTTTATCATAGAATCGCCCTCGTAATGTTTTCTTTTCAACAAAATATAATCATAAAAATTGAGAATCCCTTTCATGCTTTGAAGTTAGTTGAATCTATTTAATTCATAGATATATCAATTTTTTAATCTAATAAACAACAAAATAAGAATAACTAAACCCCAGTAAAATTTCTTAGTCATCGCACACTTTACAAAATTTACAAAATAATATCGCACTAAATAGTAATACTTAAACGCTTTAACAAACTTTAATAAACGTTATAGATATTTGAATCGGGACAAACGTAAGAAAATTAGGGAACAAAATGAATTACCTTCATTGTTCGTCGTTTGTCCCATTTTAATAACATTAAGCACACAAAAGGAGGAATCGTATCGAAAACTAACAATAGGAGACCAAATAAAATACTCAACCCACGTCCGATTCCCACGCTTATAAAAATTGATGTAACAATTTTACCGAAGTTTTAATTACGTTCTAAGGGGCGTCAATTGTTTGCTATTCATAGCCACCGCATCAATCAGAATGCCTACAGAATTCAATTATTCGTTAGCTGTCTTTACATTGAAAACACTCAATTAAAAATTTTAATTCAATCAGAATCCGATATCAACTTGGTCGGGATATTTTTAGTCTTATCTACTTCTAAGTTTCAAATTAAAATTTAATCTTTCTCTCTCTATTCAATTAGGTATATTAATAGTGGGATCATTCTCTTCGCATTCATATTGAAGGTTCGATTATAATTGTCTTGTCGCAATGGTAAAGAGTGACAATGCATGGATGCTCGATCATAGCTCGAAAGCCATTGAAAGGATAACATAATAATGAAGTATTCATTGTTCTGTCTGTTATGCAAAAGTATTGTCGTGTTTTTTCACAACAAAACTACGCAGCTTTAATGTTGAAATATCAAAGAATAAATAAACAATAAACAACTACAATTTTAGATTAAACTGTAGCTAGATAATTGTTTTATATATTATCATTGTATAATAGTCGGTTTTACACGTGTCTTTGCTTACAGTAACATAGATTCTGTTTCGTTAAATTATTCATGGTATTATTTAACAACAAACATCGTTCAAACAACAAGCAACCCGTAGAGCTTTATAATCAGTATAAATACACATATATGTATGTGAGTACATTGTGGAGCTCTTGTTATAGTTAACACGGTAGTTGCAAGTAACAAGAAGCTAGACTAGGTTGTGGGCCACCTGATACAAAGTACCGGTAATTACTAATGGTCACGACATAGGCTATTAAAGCCATTACACATTGCCAACGCATTGGCAACTGTAGGATTCCAATTATTTTATACATTTCTCCGAACACAGGAATACAAATTTACATGTTATCTTTGTACGTACGTACGTAGTCTATGTACATAAAATAATATTTTGATTAGCCATTTGTAAATATACCATAGGTACTTCATATATTTCTTGATGACCTACTATATATTATTTGATGTTTAGTAATTTTAACGTTTTGAAACAAAAAAAACTTATAGGGAGTTATTTTCAATTTTATAAGTTTAATGTTTGTTTCATTAGAAATGGAGCAAATAATTGTGAAATGTTTACAAAGCTTGCTTGCCTGTAGTAAACGGCACATAATATAAGATTTGGCGAAATTCCCACGAAATTTGATCCTCCTCGAAAATCCCTAGGATTTGACTTCCACCGGAGTAAAGCTGATAACAGCTACTAATATACAGCTGTACAGAACAAGGATTATTTTACGTGCTA
This sequence comes from Junonia grisea, assembly GCA_018235645.1. Lineage (NCBI taxonomy): Eukaryota > Metazoa > Arthropoda > Insecta > Lepidoptera > Nymphalidae > Junonia > Junonia grisea. The sequence goes on along the minus strand of DVXP01001455.1, from coordinate 7,854 downwards.
CATATTCACTTTCCTCTTTCCTGTTTTAAATGTAAACAAAAAACTTTATTAACTCCTAGGGTAACGGAAGGGCACATTATTCCGAGGCATTCGAAGAAACGGCTAAATATTAAAATTCATAAGTTTTACTTAAAAAGTTAAATTTATTAATTTTTTCTGTAAAACTTTCTGTAAAAACTTGGTTTAGCATATGACATTCTTCCGTCTGATTGGATGATTTAATTTCGTTTTGGTTTACCTGAATTTTTAATTACTTTATGACAAAGTTTGTAGGCTGCGTACCCAATTCATTATAAACGATAAACGTTTTTTAAAAACATGTTTTAATTAACAAACAATTTAATATATTCCCTATTTCTATATATAGATATAGGCGGTAGAGCCTATTGTATTTTTAGATGATGTGATGAGTTTTTATTTAGATAAGTATATGAATATATGCGTATCCATACTAAAATATTGTTATATAAAAAGGTCCAAATGAAGATGTGTAAGTTAGTCCTTATAAGGTAGTTACTCAAAAATAAAACAATAATTGTGCAGCAAAATTCCAACACATGTTCGGTAATGTTTTTATTTAGTTACATATGCATAAATTAATTAATTAATTAATTTTATTATTCTTTATTCAAGTTGGCTTTGGGAGCACTTTTGAATTTATTTATTAACGTGCTAACTATAATAATTTAGGAAGAAAAAAATTAACAAAATAAAAAACAATAATCTCAAACGTATTAGATAAACGAGTAACAATTCCTCACGATACGCGACGAATATTTCCTGCGACAAAATTGAATGAAAAAGAATTTGTATACAAAGTGAGCAGATAATCGAAGCTGTTGAATATTTCAAACAGGCGGGACGTGATAAAAATCATCATGTAAAATATCTGTTGCCTTCCCCCGATTGTTTGCGTTTACTTTTTAATTTGTAACGAGCGAGGCATTTATTGAAAACGTATATATCTAACAACTTTGCTTATAAATTGGACGGTTGTCCTTGTTTTTGATGGGTTTCATAGTCAATGGTCGGATGGTCCAAAATCGCTCTATTGTTATTTGGAGTCTCTTATAAAAATGTTTTAATCTATTAGGCCTGAAAATAGGGTTAATTAATTTTAATTAATTAATTTGTAATTAAGAAAATATAAAGTTCGGTGAAAAAATGTTTTTCCACAATTACATCATTATTATCTTCATTATAAATGATGATGATCCTGAAAAATTAATATCACATATTTTATAGGTACATTTAACTAAAATAATTCAAAAAAATAATTCAACATTTTTATAAATAGATAGAGGGTTTATGATTTATTGGATGTGATGGTGTATATAGATCCCCTGCCCTATTAATAAAACAATTGAAATCTAATAAAAATAAACAAATGATAGAGATACATTATCATTACACCTGAATATTATAATAAGGCTCGCATACAAACGGATGTAATATCTAAATAATTTACAAAGGATACGTATATCGTGGGGTGCTCCCCAATAATCCAGGAGTATATTCGTGAACGCATTAATATGTATGTTCCTTGTACATACATATAGTGCCACGAAGCTATTGCTGCGAGCTCGCCAGCAATATAATTTCAAAACAGTACTGCCGTCTCCCGTCAAAATATCGTCTGCGAACATTAAGGTTGTGTGACTTGATTTCACTAAACATACACCTGTGTGAGTGTACCAGGTTATTGATTCATGGCGGTTGGATTTATGCCTACCCTCTTTCTCTTAATCAAAACGACATCAGCGGGACAGGGATGAGGTTGATCAAATAACAGACCATCCATCAATATGATATATTATTTGCGATTTTTTTTTAATTTTAAAATAGTTTGACAGTAACAGAACTTAGTGACTTAGAGCGAAGCTATAAATTGTTCTTTGATTTAGTGTGAAGGGCTCCGAAGCGACAAAGCAATCGCTGCTGCGCAAATAGTCTAAACGAGTAATTAGTTTGCTCTACGTTCAAGTAAACTTGAGTTACACCTATCTAATAAAGCGCTGTTAAGTTTAGCTGAAGACGGTATTTATTTTTATTTTCACTATGTTTTTGGAATACTCTTATACATTACTTTTTTTTTAATATTTGGATGATGGAGAGAAATATAAATTTAATATTTTCATTTAATTTCATTTAATTAAATTTTATAATGACGAAAACACGAAATTAAAAGCTATTTATACAGCGTAAATAGATTCTATTTTTGATTCGTTATTGAGGGACAGCTTTAATAAAAATAGACCTAATAATTCCAACATTCATGAAATAAAAGTAAAATATTGTAATATATTTATAATAACTTAAAAATATTTCAAGCATCTAAACTACCGAAGCCCTAACAGTAATAATAGAAGACAGTGAAATGTCACAAGGAGAAGTTTGCACGGGATAAAGTACACGAATAGGTACGTCTGGAAAACGATGCACTACAATTTCCAACAGAGGCTCCCAAACATTTAAGATACGGGACACCAATGAAGTACCTTTTATTTTGCGGAACCCTACATCAAATAATGGACGGATCTTCTTTATTTCAGATAGAGATGAATATATCGAGTGTTACTAACTCTTAAGAGATAATTTTTTTATTTGTGACATAAGCTTGGCTTGTGAATATTCTGCCTAACCTAGGGGTTTCACAAAAGACACTTTGAGTATCTTTGAGAAAACATTTTCTAAAGTTATCACAAACCTTGATTGAGAATTCAAAGTCGTCTGAAATTCTTTGCAGTTTAATGGTACATTATTCAGAAGATGAGTTCAGAGATTACGTTTTTAACATTTAAATTTCAATTAGCATTTTCTTTCATATTTTGTTTTTAATATTAATAATTCATAAAAATATCAGCAACAATAGCGGTTACATTTCAAAATTTCGTTCCCGTAAGTTCTGAGGAGCATTAAATTTTCATGAAATTACTTTGCAACTTTTCCACTCTCAATAGCGCCAAACTCAATTTCGAAAGGCATAGTTCGGAATACATCCTTCGTGTTTTAATAACCGATACGTTAAGCTCCTTATGAATTAATAAACAATGCTGTGTCTATATTGAAACAGGGTATTGTAGTTCATTTTTTGTGCGATCATAGTATTGTTTGTTACTCTGAAACAAATGAACAATTTTCGGTAGTTATCTCTCTGTTGGCAATCAATATTTCAATTCTTTCGCAAAATAGATCCTGTTTTTTTTTGTATAGGAATGATTTTTTACAACCTTTGAATTCAGGTTCACAGTTACAAGTTACAGTTGTTCATTACTAAAAAAAACTATTATTTTCTACTTAACTGTTTAATTAATTTATTAGACTACTAACACAGAACAATTACATATTATGTAAATGTCGCGGGCAAATTGTATGATACTGCCTTCTGTAAACGGGGGAATCATAACTACTATTTGTTTGCGACGTAATATATACAATTTGCTACCAAACTTACACGAATTACACACAAAAGGTGTCTTAATTACTGGTAACGACATTCACAGGAGTGACGTCTTGACGTTCTTAGATTGATATATTAATTACATTGTTACATAATAAACTATCCCTACTGCATAAACAACATTAATCGTTACACTGTTTGAAATAATTTGCCTCTTAAATCACTTCACATTTTGGACGGACAGATTTCGGCTATACGTTTCATTTTAAATCGCTCACGGCAAGTTAATATGTTAGCTCCTTTATCCAAGTGTCAGAATTCAAAATGAACCGGATCTGTAAATGGACTATTACCTATGTTTATATATCCGAGTTGAGTCCGACTGTAGCCAGACCTACAAATTTAGCCCGCCAGAATTGCCTTAATAATTCAACAGTGCAATGCTTTTACAAAACCTGTCGGCGTCAATCCTAATTTAGCGGCATCTATCGACTCGCTTCTGGGAAGTGTCGCTAGACAATCGTAATGGAACTCTCCTGTAGCGAATTTGTGAATTTGTTACACTTTTACATGGTCTTTTTTTATTTTTTCACTATTATTTTAACGCTCGTCTAAACGACACTCCTTTAGGTACACTTTGCAATATTAAAAGTGATTAATAGTACTATTATTTTATTGAGCAACATGGCTTATTATCAATTTCGTATAATTATAAAGTGTTTAAAAAAAAAACAGATAAAGAAAAATACCCACCAAGTAAAAATACAATATTAGCTCTTTAAATTCAGAAGGTAGACATGATCATCGCCAATAATTGGCTATCTACGCGACAGTGGCGTTGCCTAGCCTTGTTGAGAGCCATAATAATACTCTTGACATTTAAATATAACTTCTTATAAATGTCTCCCTGAATATCAAAGCACAGATTGTCTCTCTCTTTGTTAGAATCAAACAATTTAATGTCTCAATCCAGATCACTTACTTCACAATGTTAATTTATCGTGAAACAAAACTCGGGTATTAAGCTGTTATCTATTATAATACAAATATATACCTAATGGTTTTACTTTTATATCTTATTCTAAAACGTTTTAGGTGTGTCTGCAAATGACAGTTTGATTCCAATTAAACGCATATTTGATCTATGGCCCACGGTAATAATCGTTTCAGTATAAGTAATCTGCAATATTAGTACCTACCTAAGCTTTTTATGGGACCATCCTTTTGAGTTTTTAGTCACCAGATATAAACTTTAAAAGAAAAAGTTAAATCCAAAATTTAATTCAAACTACTTCAGCTTTTTCCGAAATACACTTTTTATAATTAACAAAATTTATACTTATTCATTTTTTTTATTACCTTCGTTTGCGTATATTTTACCTATATTTACAATATCGAGCTATAAAGTAAACATTTCATTTTAAATTATATTTTGTATCATATCATGAAAGCCATGATTGCAATTTTGGGCCTTTAATAATTTCCTCAAAATGATTCTCGACATACTAGATTAAGGCCGATAGGGTTATTTAGGCAGTAAAAGGGATGAAAACGCCCCAAGGCAGTGAGGGGTTGAGGCATGGATTTCGACATAGGTACGTACATATGGATAACCGGTTTTTATTACGAGAAGAGCTGACGACTACGCTCACGGCAATTTTCAACAACGAAATATAATAGTTTTTGTTGATATTCTTCTTCATTTCTGGTTAAATATGAACATGTTAACATTCGTATTATCGTCATAATGGTTGTTTTTTTATATATATAAAAGGGCTGTAGCATGATAATAGCTCTACGTGCACAAATAACGACCGCTCTGGTGTGGTGGTACTGAATGCGCTATTAACGCCGGTGGTCGCGGATTCGATTCCCGCTCGGGGCGGATGTTTGTATTTATATAAACATTCGTTTTTAGATCTAGTCCTTGTGGGTTTACCCATCGTACCTCGGAGAGCACGTAAATCCGTCGGTTCCGGTTGTTATAACAATCACCTAATAACGATCGTTACCTACTCATAGTAGGTAAAATATTCTAGTCGAAATGGTTACTGCCTTGCCCTTTGGGTTGCGGAAGTCAGATGGCAATCGCTCTGCATAAAAATCAGTAACCTGCCAAACCTAGGCTAGAATAAAGCAGACCCTGGCTAAGTCCGGGAAAATGATAGAAAGAAGTTCATCTTCTTCTGCACAAATAAATGACGGATCGGAATAACAGTGTTGTTTATTTGTTATAGACCCAAGCCACGGTTTAAAGATCTACATATTTCGATGGAAAATTAATAGTCCTGCGCAAAATCTCTCGTTTACGTTTAAGCGATTGATGTTTTATTTTTGACAAAATTGAAACATTTTGAAAAATGGACACATTAGACATTTTATGATTAATTGGCGGTTAAATCGTTAATAACGTTTTAAATGAATGTTTTAAAGCAGTTTGTTACAGAGATTCTTAAAGCAAGGACACTGTCGACAAAACTTCGCTACGGCAGCTTGTCAAAGCCTTCATAGCGCCTTTAACAGCTTTAATCCTGAAAGATATTTTAGTATCTATAATATCGAAGTTACGAACATAAGACAAAGGCTTGGAAAAACCATGTTAAAACTGGAACAATGTTAACATTTAATGCATATACATACATAATTACATACTCGTATATGGTATTAAATATTATCATTCAAATTACAAGTAGTCGTTTCGTCAGTTAACATTTTTAAATATATTGATGTATTGGTTTATCTTTATAGACATTTATCCCGTATTTCATATTTATAATCTATTTGTGACCTAAATTAGCTACATTAAAAAAGTTTTCTGTGAGAGTTTAGTTCAGGGGCCGATTATGACCTCTTAATTCCAGCTAGTCAGCTATTTCGTGACATACCTTTTACGTACAAATAGTAAGTCACGTGACCGCTGACTGGCTGAAAATAAGAGATACGCCTCAGAGCTAGCGCTAGTCAATAAGCTACAGACTACAGTCATGCTCTACCATGAAAACTTAGTATCTGAGATTTATAGGTAAATCATTAATTTATACACTTGTATAAATACAGAAATTCAAAAACTAAAGCCCTAAAACCCTAAACTCTTCACTAGATTGTATGCCATCTATGTAGAAGGCAGTAACGATTTGATGTAACTTCACATAGTTTATAACCAGCGGACTATCAAGAGACTTCAAACGACACGTTATTTTTTCAATTATGATAACTAGTTTATAAGTTATAAGGAAACAGTTATCGTCCATACCCACCTATATACAGACTAAGATCATAACCCTCATTTTTACTTCGCCGTGCTCGGGTACTTACAATATGAAAATCATACGTAGTATATAAAATATCTATGGAATATTAGGTTCATGCTAAGATATTATGATCAATTGTCAAGATGACAGATTAAAATCGTTAAAAACAAATGAAAAAAGATTTCACGATCGGCAATCGACCAGTGCAGCCTGGTACATTGAAAATTAAATTTTATTATTCCTTAAGGTTCATAGACTCTTAGTAATCATAACAGACCTTCACATTTCTAATCCAAAGTATTCAGCTAATATATTATTTATTGTATATAAATTCAGGATTTCGCAAATGAAATCCATTATCCTCCAGATTTGCTTTTATCAATGGTTGTTCCGGTGCGACCCCTAACCTTTCGCCATTAATAAAATCGGATTACGGACTCTAAATTTTAATGTTGGAAATTAAAAAAATCATGATATAAAAAATTAATATTATGTTTATAAATATTTACAAAAAATTATCAAATAAAATTTATTATTACCTACTATATGTATAATATCTTACAATACATTTTATACACAAATTTTCAAGATTATTTTGAAATAAAAGTTGTATGTAGGTATACGTCGTAATATTTCCATTCTGTATATTAAAATTTAAATCCACTCCATATATATTTTTTTGGTTATGTTAAAGGAAGTACCTACCTAATGTAAAGAACTTTATAAAATGCATTTTTATATTAAATGACTGAAATGAAAGAATACAAGTGTAAATTTGAAAAATCAAATTAAACCCCCAAATAAAACCCCAGTAAATTTATTAAACCCCCGACCATACCGACCTTATTCAATACGACATGAGGACCTTAAAGACGACGATTCTTGGGAGATATAAATTTTTAAAATTATATTTAATAATACACACAGACACATACATATATACACACACATACACACACATGCTCGCACAAGATTTTTCGAGTTACTCTCAATAAGCCCTTTCATTTGATACCCATATTGTAGAAACGCATTAAAAATAACTATTCCGTTAGCTTGGATGGTCCGCCATCTTGGATTTAGAATGATGTCATATTACTTTTCGAATTACTCTCAACAAGCTCTTCCCTTTGATACCCATATTGTAGAAATGCAATAAAAATAACTATTCTGCTAGGCTGGATGGTCCGCCATATTGAATTTAGA
>DVXP01001454.1:0-15005 GCA_018235645.1 Junonia grisea | reverse complement strand
TAACAATTTTCTTTTTTCTTTATTACAATATTTATGGCAAGACTAGGTAAATGCACAATTGAATAAAACAATTGGGTATGTTTGCGAAAATAAAAAAAAACGGTTAAAGTATTTGATAATATTAATGAGGAAAATATTTGAGATACACTCTTCAAAGGATAAATGTTATCAATTTAACACTTCTTATCAATTATTCGCAATCGATATTATCAAAAACTGTTTATCTCAACGACTTTAATATACCGTTAAAGACTCTCAATTATCTCTTGTATATACATAACATGACATGATAAAAGTTGTTATTCTTGTATGGATTACTTAATGACGATAAGAAAATTATGTATTACGTTAAATTATGTACACATTGTGGTGCAATCTTGTCGAAGTTACCATAAGCTATTGTACCGAGGTCTTTGTGTCTGTAATGAATGCAATGCTTTGTCATGTAGAGTCGGGTGTGACGCTTACCTTTGTGTTCTTCTGAATAGCCTTTTTGAGTAGTTCCAGATTAGTGAAATCGACGAATGTAATTTCAATACCGAATCTTTCAGTCACTTGCCTGAAATAGATTAATATTTTATAAAAACGTGAATAATTGTTTTAATAGATTAAATGTCTTATCGTATTTGGAAAAATAATCTAATATCCAAAAAGTAATTAGGTTTTTACTATTAGAAATAACTACATACCTACTTAATCAGATTTTGTCGGAAATTCCAATGTTTTATCCGAATGATAAATATTTATTTAATACAATTTTATTTAAATTAGAAATATTATTAAATAGCGAACCATGTTTAACAGAATTTAATGGTTTCAAATGTGTTAATATTGAATTATTATATACAAATAATATTTTAATATAGAAAATACCATCTTAAAATGTCTTAGCATTATAGCGTAATTTTCACTTATACTCAGTATATAACTACTTGCGCTTAGCAAGTAAACAACATTTTGTATCAAAATAACATTATTCTATTATAAATCAATTATTAACATTTTATTATTATCATCGTAATTAAAATTATAACCGTATTTATTTCTTTATAAGAAAATAAATTAACTGTTAACAAAAAAAACCTCCTTAGATGACATCATACGTATTAATTATTATCGTGTCGCTAACGGATTTTTTTACGAGACAATAAAAATGTACCTAGCCCTATAAAATTTCCATTATTGCAAGTATCGAATAACGAGTCAATTTTTATTATTTCATTAATTCGTCGTCCGTTTATCGTTTAATTCTTTTTTATTTAACTAAATTCTCATTGCTAAGAAATCATAATAATATAATAGAATGAAAGAAAATCTGAAGGAAAATCTTTATAGAAAAGTCATAAATTTATTGGCGATAGCTAATTCGATGCAGAAAAAATCAGAGAAAATACATAGCTTTTTATATTCTACAAAAACGATCAAGCCTGTTGTTATTTTAAAAAAATATTATAATGTGTACAATTAAATTGATAATAAAAATCAGCACCAAAATATTCTTAAATTTCTAGAAGGTTATTTTCTAAACATCTGTAATTTAAAAGGTCTCAATTCAAGGAACTTTAGTCCCACAACTAATAAATTTTATCCAACGTTACAAATGAATTTACGCGCGGCAGTACACGCTCCGAAGAGTATAACCGAAAGAAATATAAATACACTTTCGAGTGTACAATATTAATTTTTAAAATGAGCATTTCTGTCGTAGCACTAGGAAAGATTATGAACAATATTATAAAAAATAATACTATTGTTAATGAATATTTTTTCAACTCTCTGTATATAGTTATATAGGTTTATATATTGATGCCTTATATGTATATTTTTTAGATTTAAGTACTTTAGTTTATAGTAACAGCTTGTGTTTACATAAAATTATTAAATTATTTATTTTGTTATTAGTAAACGTTTATTTTATTATGTACATTAAAATGAAAAACTATTATTAGAATTTACCTTAAATTCTTGTGTGAAAATTATTACAAATAAAAATTATTACAAAACATTTCACAATATTTATGATGAACAATAGTTTTTCGTTTCAATATACTAATTAATGTGATTAAGGTTGAATATACAAATATAATTTATATTTAAATAAATTCAGTTCATTTACTACTCTAAAGTTCAATCAATAACCTGATATAAATTTATTTTCTGTCATTTTCTTACGAAATACAATAAAAATGAAATTTAGTTTTGAAATCAAAAATGGTAGTTTGATTGATGAAATTATAACTTATTTTTAACTTCTAATTTATAATTTCTCATTAGTTTTATGTAATTGTATATTTGTAAGTTTTTAAATTGAAATTGTACTTATGATTTTGTAATTTTTGATAATAAATTTATTTATGACACATTTATTTTGTAAACATTTTGCGTTTTAGCCTATGTTAATCAGGAATAAGGTATCTTTCTAATTATGAAAGAATTTTAGATTTTAATCCGGTAGTTTTAAAGTTTACTTTTTACATACACACAAATCTTTTCTTTATATTTTAATAATTAATAATATTGTAGGTGTGTTTAAGTTTTAAAAATTATTTACATCTGTTTAAATGATTGCCTATTATATTAAATTTAAATATACAACATTTTAAGCATTTTACCAGTTCCTACCTGGTAACAATACTTACCTAAACAGTCTATTAGAGCCACCATACAAGTCATCACTGGATAATACATGATCTCCTTTACTTAGGAGGGAAATTATGGTGGTCATGGCTCCCAACCCAGAGGCAAAGGTCAAGCCATATTTCCCGCCATCCAGAGCTGCTAAGCATTCCTCAAGTGCATTCCTTGTAGGATTACCGGACCTGCCATATTCAAAACCCTAAAAGTTTATCATTTTTAATTCCACAGTTTTTTATGTGCGCATTTTAGTTAATAAATAAATAACAAGTATGTTAATATTTGTAATCTCACTGTGTGTTCAGCTGGAGCAGGCTGTTTAAATGTGGTTGCTGTGACGATGGGAGGGACCACAGCGGCAGATTTCCATTTGTCAGGGTCTTGGCCAACATGAATTGCTTTGGTAGCAAAGCCAGGTTCTTGTTTTAAAAATCCTTGATCACCCATCTAAAAATTTTATTTAATCTGATTATAGTGTTTAGTGTTTTAAAAAAATCTGTTTATACTCATAAGACGCGCAAAAGGCACTTCATTCAATAATTGCCGAAATAAATTGGCAGTAACATCCTCTATTCGCTTACAAATTAGAACGACCTTGCCGTTTTTTCCTGAGATACCAAATATGTAAAATAACGTACCGACTTTAAAAATAGCGTATCTATTAATATAATCATTAAATACCCTAAGTCACTCAACAATATAATATACAAACGTAGACAGTTTCACATAAAACCAGAATCTTTTTAATAAATTATTTCAAAATATATTTAAAAATACATATCTTATAAGAATTATTTTATAATTCAGTTTAATTACTTTTATACTTAACATTATGTATAAAATATGTTTACGTACCTTTTAGAAATTATAACAACGTACCAAATAATGAAAAACAGACAATTCTATTAACTGGTAAAAAAATTGCGGGGCACCGGCTTTATAACCTTAAAATATTCAACCAAGAGCAAGGTTAACCTGCACCGCTGTCAAAATGGAACTAAAAACTATGGCAAAAAAAAGAAAGATGACGACAATGATGAAACAAGAGAAATAAATTACTCAAACTATGCCGCGCTGTTCTGTAATTTGGGAAGTTGGTAGCATTGTTTTTCAGTGCTGCCATTTAATTTTCTGGTTATCGATATTTTCAGGTAGAGTAGATGTGTGGTATATTTGGAATACATGTTTGTTTTTTCCGAAATCCGAACTAAATGGAAATGGGTTACATCGATTAAAAATATGTAAATTACTAAAAAAACTAATCAGCTTTCATAATTTAAAGTATCAAATGTAACAGATATCGGAAACCTAATCAAAATGTCTTTCAAACTGAAAAACTCGCAAAACTCGAGATTTGACTTGAGGTGTAAGAAGGCTTCCCACCTCACTCCATTAATCCTCACTACACAATTTTTACGAAAAAAAAACAATCTAACATAATTTTCTTACAAATTTTCAATGAAATTTGTGTCCTATTTTCCTTTATATAGTATAAAGACGACTAGTATAAGCAAAAGTAAAAACAGCCTGTAAATGTACCACTACTGTAATAGATAGTTCATCAATGTAGATATTTTATTTTAAATTTTAGTCGTGAGTCGTTCCAAGGTCGACCTATCTTTAAACTATCGATAGTATCGATATGTCAATAGCTATCGATGTTATATATTGATTTTTAATTAAATATCGATTTATTTTCGAGTTTCGTTAGTGGATTACCGAACAGCAACACTAATTATGGCTTTCACACATTGACAATTTGACATTGACAATATTAAACGCGCGAAATTTTTTTTCCATATCTCCATTACATTACATATACATTGTTTATTATTCTTTATTGTATATACCGAATCCCTTTTAGTTTAGTTTATTTGTTTATTGAAAAATGTAATGAAGTGTAAATTTAGACCAAATTAAACATTCGACAACACAAATAAAATAGAAAATGAAAATCGACAGTAAACAACTTCGTTACGCTCACGCTGAGGGCCATACCGACGTATGTTACACTGAAGACGGACGGTAAGATCTAGTAGTTCATGTGATACATATATTTTAAGCGTAGTACTCCAAGGCGTGTTTGCATTATGGTCTAGACCTGTCGTCATGTCGTTATGTTTTTCAGGCACATAATAACATGTGGGCACGATGGCGATGTCCGAATCTGGTTGGATATCGAGGATGACGACCCGAACTCCCACTGTGTGGGTGAAAGTGCTCTGGCCGTCTGCTTTAAGGACAACCGGCTGTACGTGGCCACGGACAATCATGCAGTGCAAGCATACACATTCCCAGCGTTCGATAAAGATGGCATTATATCCAGGTTTACAGCTCCTGTTACTCAAATTATGTCAAAGCCTAAAATAGAAGTGAGTGTTTTAAATGTTAATCAACAAATTCCTTAAAAAAGAACAAAAATATTACAACTATTAATTTTGCATATCTCAATTTCTAATTGTCATTATAATTTAAACATAACATCTTACATGACTTGTTATAGGCATTAGGATGTACATCAGAAAACATGGAAGCAAGAATCTGCAGTTTGGAAGGTGGTGCTCCTCTGTTTGTGATGTCGGAACACAAAGGCCCCGTGCTCAGCATGGCTATATGTCCACACATGAAATATGCTTGCACTGCCTCGGGTGATGGCTTTCTGCGAGTGTGGGACATTGACACACAGAAAATAGTTAAAGAAATCTCTTGTGTACCTAAAATCAATACTTTTTATGCAGCAAAAGTTTTATGTAAGATATTTTGGATTATCTAAACTGTAATTAAATTTGTAGTTTATATATAAATTCTTTATTAGAGTATTTTTTTTAGGTCGTATGGATTTTGAACCGTCAGATGGTAAATATCTTGCATATCCAAGTAATAGAGAAATAATCATATTAAGCTGTGAAAACTGGAGTCAAAGGATGACATTTACCCATAGTACGGTGAGTGTTTTATATAATTTTATTGTTTGTGTGCATTAAATATATTGTTGCCAATGGAATCTGGACATGTTCAATCACATAGATTTGAAAAGAAATGTCTACTGATATTAATTACTTCTCATCCTTTCAAATATAGCTCATAACTAGGCTTATTGGATAACACATTTCTATTGGAAATATGTAATTTGTTAAATTGATTGAATGCTCATTACTACATTACAATTAAATAGGAGTTCAGAAAACATGATAAAATTTGTCCAATAACTTTTCTTAAATTTCTACATTTACTACACATTTAAAACTTCAAATTCATCATTGTTATCATTTCTATCTTTTTCTCCTTATGACAATAATCACTGGAAAGTGTAAAATCATATCAACATTTAAGTAACAAAATATAAGTATTATACAACATTCTTCCAGATAAAATGTGCCATCTCGCAATGTGTCTTCTCACCATGTGGTCAGTATTTGTCTGGTAGCACTGTGGCTGGTCAGATAGCTGTATGGGAGGTAGACTCGGGAACTTGTATGGGTATTATTGAACACCCTACATCCCACAATGTCTCTTCTATGGCATGGAATCCGAAAGGTTTGTTATTCACATAGGTTTAGTATAGGGAAATTTTACCAACTTGATATCATCGTTGAAGTTCTAACACCTAACACCACGTAAGTCAGAAATATCAACTTTTCAGGAGAGTGTAACAATGTCATCCATTAGTTTAAAGCCAGTACGAAACTAGTATGATAGAACACTCAATATATCAGTTTTTATTCAATGTTTTTTGTTTTTGATTTCTTAACCAATGTGCTTTTTTGTTCTTTAGCATAATTATGGTATTAAAATCTCAAAACAGCCATAAAATGACTTACGCGGTGTTAGAACTTCAACGACGAAATGTCTTAACAAGAGTCTTATTAGAATTTGTGCATGTCCAATAAAGGATCTTGTCTCTGTTTGGTAGATACCTAATGTTTATTCTGTACAAATAATGCGCATAGTTCAGATCATTTAAGTTTCGTAAAACAGACAACATAATATATGAAAAATGACTAAAAATGGTCTCTTTCTAATGTTTATTTAATATTTTCGTGTTATTTATATTATTACACATAATTTTTGATTTGATGTTAAAGTTTAATGGTCTCTTTCTGTTTGAAAATTATTTAGAAACCCATCACATCAATGTCACATCATATTGGCAAATCAATATGATGTGACATTTTCAAGGGGGTCATCATGGCATATAATACAAATGGTCACTAAGGAGGCTTAAAAAAAACTTCATAAAGTATGGGTACATTCCGTAATATACATTACTGACAGCTAAACCGGTTTCTCAAAGTCATTACATCATAAAAAAATATTCAACAAATATTGTATTCTTTGTAGGAAATGGAGTACTTGTGTATTGTGATGTTGCTGGTCAATTGGGCATGTTGGTTAACTGCTACGGCAAAGACAGTTCCAAGTTTGGTGCTACAGACAGTGAGGATGTTGAAATGGTGGAGAGAGATGAAGGTAACACTTGATACTATGCATTTGATTAAACATGTTTATAGGTACAGATACTGAACACTGTTTTTAAATATTGAATTTATAAGTCCTTGTAAGTAGTCTTAAATAGATTATCTTACAAAATTTCACTCAATACATATAGATTACCTATGATAATGATTTAAGAAACAAACAGAAACACATTAATAAGATATACAATAAGTATTCAATACTAATTTTTCATTAACATTTTCATGCACCCGGGTAAAAATCAGAGGTACGAATTTCCACTCATTTTATCAGTTGTATTACTAATAAATATACAAAGCTATAATAATAACTCACTCTAATTTCAGATAATGATGAAATACTAGACAACTTGATAGAACACTACGAAAGTGATGACGACAATGCAATTTCATTGGAGAAAATAAAGAACGAGACACTTGGGTTGGTCGACAAGGATGATTCAAGGCCGCAGTCTCGAGAGTCCAGAGTGGAGGTGGTACCTACTAGGGCGCCTGTACAAGCTCCCTTCCAGCCTTCCTCCACACCTGTACATCTTGAACATAGGTAGGTATTATACATATTCAGTGGTTTAGTGTTAAGATATTTTAGAGTCTGGTTCACAATATACCAATAAAACCGGCTTGCACTTTAGCAAATCACACAATGAATTTATAGCTAATTAAATATTTTACTTGAATAGGATAATTGGAATAACAGCGTGATCTGTGGCCTATTGAAAAAATCTACAATTTAATGTATTCTGAAATGGTTAGATATAAAATTACTAAATTCGATTTTTTTGTAGATGCTCATCTCATCTCATCTTTTCTCTAATTTCTTTTTTTTAAACCACCTTACTCCTGAAGCGGACAATACAAAAAAATAATTTTAATTGGTTGAGTCATTTTCGAATTTTTGCAGGGAGGAGTAGGCCTTTTTTTATTTAAAGATAACCTTTGCTAAGTAAAGTAATACCTACAATCATTTTTTTTATTATTGAATGAAATTTGCAACAAAGTTTAACAAATAAAACTAACAACAATATCAATAAATTAAATTTTCCCCACAATTCTAGATACATGTGCTGGAACGACGTAGGTATAGTTCGCTGCCACACCACTGAGGGCGGGGAGTCCAGCATCGACGTTGAGTTCCACGACTCCAACCTGCACCACGGCATTCATCTCAACAACTACCTTAACCACACCATGGCCAGCTTGTCAACCACTGTTCTGGCTTTGGCTTGCCCAACGCCCAGGTATGTAAGCATATAAGTTTGAATAAGTCTGTGACAGTAATAGAAGTCTTTCTGTGAAATTGACATGTGATAATCAATAAGAATGACATCTATTTCCACTACAATCTCATAATAAATATGGAAATTATACTCAAATCGTTTTGCATGCAATGACATCATATTTTAGATAGAGAAAAAAATGCGATTGTGATATTTATTTTATAATCAATGAGGGTTAGGCAAATTATAGATATTTTTTGCTGCTTAGCTGTAAATGCAACTAAAATTGTTTTGGTCTTGAGCCACTCAAAATTTCAGATGAAAAGTTGTCCTGCTCAACGTTAGAGGTCGTTCAAGTATTACGTAACGCAATTTTTGAAGATTTTAGACCCCCTCCCCCACATGTAACGCACCGTGACGTAACGTGTCGTGTGTCGTAAACTTTTAAAAGTTTAGAATTACGTAACGTAACGTAAGAACAAAGTTTAGAATTACGTAACGTAACGTTTAGAATTACGTAACGTCTAGACGTTACGTAACATTTTACCAAATTTTTTAGGTAAAAAGGTCACTAAAATTATTTTCGCGACCATTTATATACCAAACCGACCAAACTGCGTTACGCTATACTTGAACGAACCCTTATGAGAAATTTTAAATAATCCTTCGTTGTATTAAAGCTAAAATAAAATTGAAGAATTATCCCGTTTTATCCACAGCAAACTTGTGTGCATATCGCTAGTGGGTAGCAGCAAGGAGTGGAGTGTGTCGATGCCGGACACTGAGGAAATACTCTGTGTGGTGGCCACCAGCGATATAGTGGCCTGTGCGACTGACGCTAGGTTCCTTAGGCTGTTTACACCTATGGGCACGCAGAGACAGGTATTTCAATCTTTTTTTTGTTTTTGTTTTGAATTAATGTTTTAATGTCGTATTATGTTAGTTGTGTAGCTTATTTTATGTAAGTAAATTTAAATAGCAATATAACATTATTAAATAAATAATTAAATATATCTGTCTACCTATGTACATTTTTTATTATTTCGTGTATCTTGGAAACCGTTTTGAACTCTAATTTTATTATGTACAAGACGATACGACGCCCAACAGCTTTCGAGTGTGAATTTGAACAGCGCTGCTACAGCGCTTGAATCATTTTTTTAATTTTAAAAATTTACTTTTTTAAAGTTTTAAGTCAAACGACGTTCCTACTGCTCGGCCCTGTGGTCACTTGTAAGTCGATCGTTAATAAAGAGTATTTACGATCCTTATTTGCTTACAAAATGTTAACTTAATTGTCTCGAAAAAGGTCTGTAGTGAAAGGGGTTGAAATGTAATGTAAATATATGTTTAATCGAGTTGTTCCATAACCAGGTGTTGTCGCTGGCCGGCGCGCCGCTGTGCCTGGCGGGGCGCGGCCACAAGCTGCTGGCGGCGCTGGCGGGACAAGCGGGGCCTGAGCTCATGGTGCTGCAGGTGTGTACTTGTAGAAGTTAGTTATTCTGCCATTTAAGCCATTTCATTTGAGGTGCAAATAGATAGTTATTGTGTTGTTTTAACTTTTTTTAAGTACAAATTTTTTTATTGATTTTATATGTTGTGTAAAATATTTAATTTTAATCCTTACTTTCCTTTCTGGGAAAGTACCTATGTTTGTTTGATTTGGCCGATTTCTAACAGTCATTTAACAATTCAATGTGTCTCAGACACGTGTGGGCAGATTACTACGCATACGTACACACGTAGCGTGTTGATTGCCTCTATACTTTTTTTTAATATATAATACACCTACTAACATTTCCTCAGACGCGCCCCGGTGGGTCACTACGCGCAAGACAATTTCCACTGGCACTGGGCACAGACACAGGCGCTCGTCTCTCCTGGCTGGGCTGCAGCGACGCGGGCAGTACTATAGCAGTTGACGGCGCAGGGCGACTGAGACTATTACATGAGGCGGCGGGTGTCTGGCTGCCTGTGGCTGATACCGCAGCGCATTGTAAAGGCGTCTCTGACTCGTGGTTCGTCGTGTCGGTATGTGCAGCATGCAGTAGAAGTAAATAATCTACTCGCACTAGGCAGAGACACTGGTGCTCGTCTCTCCTGGCTGGGCTGTAGCGACGCGGATGATGTGATAGCAGTAGGTAGTGCAGGGCGGTTGAGACTACGGCATGAAGCGGCCGGCGTGTGGCCGCCTGTGGCTGATACCGCCGCGCACTGTAAAGGCGTTTTGGACTCCTAGTTCGTTATATCGGTACGTGCAGAATAAAGTACAATAGATACAGACGCTCGTCTCTCCTAGCTATGCTGCAAGTAGACAGTGCGGGATAATTGAGACTACTACATAAAGCGGCGAGTGTCTGGTTGCCTGTGGTACTGCTCACTACAGCCATCCGTTACGTTGGGTAACGGATGCACGACCTCGCTCTGCGCTATGTATTATTTATAGTATTATTTATATGGATGGTATGTACCAACGGTCACTTCATCTACTCTGTAGCAGTATCACCTCATTCACCACCTCACCACTCAATCGGAAATGACCCGTAGGACATTCGTTAGCAGTGAGCGGATGCCGAAAAACGAAAGGCATCTGACAGAAGGAATTTCGCGAAATTCAGTTATAGAAGCTCATTGGAATATTCTTTACCATGAAATATTTTTAGCATGTTTCAACTCTAGGTGATAC
The DNA here is from genome assembly GCA_018235645.1 of Junonia grisea. NCBI lineage: Eukaryota > Metazoa > Arthropoda > Insecta > Lepidoptera > Nymphalidae > Junonia > Junonia grisea. The sequence continues at coordinate 3,993 of DVXP01001454.1, read as the reverse complement.
TCTCTTGATACCATAATGTTGATAAGTTATTATGTTATCGTAAATCTGTCTTATCTATAGAAATACATCAGCGAGTTACTGGATGTTGAATTATTATCACTACCATCTATAAAATATCGTTAGAGTTTTTTTTTTCATTTTTCAGGTAAGCGAGAGCACACAGAAAGTACGAGCGATACTATGCAGAGGTTCTACGTTTCCTTTGACTGCGCCAAAACCCATTGTTACAGAGCTACCATTACAGGTATGGTACTTCCTATATATTTTGAATGGAAATACTCCCTCTGAAGAGAATAGAATTGCAGAGAAATATCACTTTTCTTAAAGAAAAAATAAAACCTTAGCCGCTTATACTGATCTCCTGAAGGTTAATATATAATAAATATATGAAAAGTTTTCAAACGTATTTTAATTGTTTTAAACCCTATTTGAGTGAATTTTAAAAATACGATCTGTTCAGTCTTCAGTGGCTTAAGCATTTTTAGATTAGGTCGTCTGGTTTTTTATAACTACTTGTACGTACAAATGTTTATTATTATTAGTAAACAATGTATATTTTTTCTAGGTGCCACTCTGTGAGCTAGACACGGAGAAGGGTCAGTATGAAGAACAGTTGGTGCGTTGGTCGCACACCTCGCCTGATGTGGATGTTAAGACTGCTAGGGAAACTGCTTTGAAGTTATTTGCTGTAAGTACCAACAATCTAACTAACATAATTGCCGTCCCTGGGGCTTATGTGATCCGTAATGTCTATCTGAATGTTTTCTTATTAAATTAAATTGATAAAAATATATGAAAAAAAACTGCTCACAGGAGGCAGTTCTTTGGAGCTCTCATTTAAGCAGCTAGTTACATTTTATTAATTTATGGCAAACACTGTTTTATATTTGGTGACTTTTTAAATTTCAAATTTCACTATTAACGATGACTGTTTTGTAAACCAAACGAAAGTTCTGAAAGGATGAAGCATATTATAAACAACTAGTTTATTATTTGCTTCATCCAAAAAAACAGTATTATTAGCGTTCATCGATATATTCCTAATCAGTTTCTATAAACATAAACTAACATTTCCAGCTTGCCTGTCGCAGTGAAATAGAGCAAAGAGCCCTCGAACTGATGGAATTACTTCGAGACGATCGCCTCCTACCTCTCGCCGCCAAGTACGCCTCACGTTTAGGCCGAATGCACCTCGCAGACAAACTGACGAACCTCGCCGAAACTTGGGAAAACGACGACAGACTGAACGTCGCGCAGACACAGGCACTGGAAAATGACGACACAGATGACGTCACGAATTCAGAGCAAGATCTGAATACTAGCTTGATCATACCGCAGAAAACTACCAAGAAGAAAACTGAAAATGATACCCCGATTAAACCGGTTGTAAGTATTTTCATATGTATGTACCTAGTGGTTCTTTTTGTAAAGCTTGTTTAACATGCTGCGTGTATTAAGTTTTCATGAGCATGCGAGTAAAGTGTTTGAAGATTGCTGAAAGATTTTTCTTTCTTGTTTTTCTCTCTTGTTAAAAGATGTTTGTGTACTTTTTACTTAGTCTTCTCTATATTATATAAATTGTTTAAATATGTACAGCCTATAAGATCATCGCCTGGAGGTGCAAGGAATCCATTCAGAAAACAACAAGAAACAGCCAAAGTAGTTCAAAGCCCACTAACTTTGACTGAAAGAACACTTGTGGAGGTGCATGCAACGGAAGATAAAAGCGAAAACAGTGACGTAAGTAAACATAACACATACGTTTTGTACATAACATACTAAAACCTAGGTTTAAAAAAAACAGACCCTCCTAAAAGTCCGGGAAAAATGCTAAGAAAATCATGTTTTGACAGAAGATTTATGTTAATCAAATTGTAAACTGGCGTGATAACGCAACAATAAATAATAAAAATAGTAACGAATCGATGAACGCTGATTGCGTGCACGAAAATGCCTTACTTATTGTCACGTCACTGGGTGTGCGGGAGCACAGAACAATCGATAGAGAGGCACGATCGGCCTTAATATAATTCATTCTTTCTTATGATGTTGTCACGTAAAATTTTCGTCTGTAAACAGAATTTAGAAACAACTATTTCTTTAACATTAAATCGAAATTTCGTCACGTGTGAATTAACACGAAATAATGAATAAACAATGTTAATCAAATTGGTTTTGGTAAATTTTTATTTCAACATTTTCATAAATATTTTCCTCTGCAGCCTCTCAAACCGCTCGAGGGAGAAGCCTTCGTGGACTGGTTTTCTCGGAACAAATCGATACTAGAGCAACAGAATTCCGAACTAACACCTTCAGAATTAACTCGGCATTGCGTGAGGACGTTCAAAAGTCTACAAACGAAAACCAATGAAAATAGTCAGAAAAGAAAACTAGATGATGTGGCAGACGAGGCGCCTGTCACTAACGCCCCTAAACAGTCCAAACTTAGTGCTTTTGCCTTTTCAAAGAAAACTTGAATGTATTATGATGGCATGATGATTTTAATTGTATTGACACATAGCTGTTGCAGGACACAGTATTTATAACTAAGTTCATTTCATTGATAGACTTGTTATTTTACAATAAGTTTAAAATTAGGAAATATTGTATAATTAAAGAACTATTTAAGAAAACGTAAAGGATTTTATTTACATTCAAACATTAACAAGTTCAGCCTCGTCTGGGTATGGGAATATGCCTTCCTTGAACATTCTTTGCCACTCGCTTCCGTTCGGGTAAGCGAATTTTTCTAAAGTTTCCGGTAGAAATTGAGTGCTGTAGCCAGGAACCTGAGAATGTAAACATGCATAAATGAATGTTACTTTGTTGATTCGAGCCATTATCACAATATGTGTGTTTTAAATGTTTCGGTATTATTCCTTTGTTTGTGATAGTATTTTAGTACGTTTATCAAAATATTCTAAATTGGTGAAAATATTTTATAGATCATGCGTGAGTTTTATCAATTAATTCAATTATAATAGATTAGCTAATTTCCAAAATACATGATCTAATATTTAAAAAAAAATAGTAAAGTTGACATTCCAAATTTTTTATATATTTTTTACCTTCGGCGCCACATATCTCGCGTCTTTCACGACACACGGGTCGTAGAAGTGCTCGTGCTGCTGGTCGACGTATTCGACCAGACGACCGCTCTGGTCGGCCGACACGCGCGCGTAGTCCCACAGCTGTAAGTGCTGCACCATCTCGCACAGCCCCACGCCGCCCGCGTGGGGACACACGCGTACTGAAATACGTAAATTATAATATTTTGGCTCTTGTGTAAAATACTAAAAATGCGAAGAAAGTTATCAAACACGACAACGGAGGAGCCGCGGAATCGCTGTCGACTTAATTTTTAGGGACTTAATTTTCAGAACAATTAAGGATCCCAAACAAAATCGTTAACTCCGGATATTTAATCAAACTGTCGTAAAATAACATTCGCGCGTTGGGTTTAAGGACGTAATCGTAGTGTCTCACACTGAGTATAATATGATACGTTTTTAGGTCATATTGCACGCCTAACTATGACCGAACCGCGGGTAGGACGAGGAACAAAAGCAGTTTCTGCCGCGTCGTGATATATCGAACCCTGAGAATATACGTACAATGTATACTGTGTATCATAACAAGTGCTTTGAAAAATTTATTAAACCCCCGACATCGTAATCAATACGACATGAGGACTAAATGAGAAATTACTAAAAACTCTTGGAGGTATTTTTTTATAAATTATATTTGATAATACACACACAGAGACACACTCATGCATATACATAATTTTTTGAGTTACTCTCAAATCTCAAAAGGCGCTTTTATATGATACCCATATTGTAGAAATGCATCAAAATAATCATTCCGCCATCTGGGATAGTCGGCCATCTTAGAATTAGAATGACGTTATATTACTTTTCATTTGATACCCATATTGTAGAAATGCATTAAAAATAACTATTCTGCTAGCTTGGATGGTCCGCCATCTTGGAT
>DVXP01001453.1:0-15006 GCA_018235645.1 Junonia grisea | reverse complement strand
AGCAGCGTGGTGGATTAAGCTCCATACCTTCTACCTAATAGGAGAAGAGGTCTATGCCCAGCAGTGGGATATGTACAGGCTGTGTTACGTTTTTATACTTAAATTGTTTAAATGATACCAAAATCCTACTGTTATAGCAGTCATTAATTTGCCATTTAAGTAACGTTTTAAAGCAGCATTGAAACTGAGTATTTTTATTAACAGCAGAAGCAAAAACGTTTGGTCAACAGTGAGGTATTTAGGTACAGTTTACATTTTACATTTCAACAAGAAACAAAATACTTTTAATCAAGAAAAACCTTCAAATTTATCAGACACAAGATTCCTCAACTATCCAAACATTAATATCCATCGATTCATCAACCCGACAAATACCAGCTAAGCCCGACAGCGAGGCGGATCGACAAAGGTGTCCTAGGCGGTAATCCAGCGAGCAATTATTGCACTCGATGGGCCACATGCGCGGACTGGCCGTCAGAACACTTGATGTGTTACAACGTGGAGCGAGGAATCAATACAACAAGTATAATTGGAGGTGGTGTGGAAATTATTTGCATGGTTTTAGAAGATCTTTGATAAATATTAGAAGAATTAGTAGATGTAATAAGAGAAGGACAACTTACTGTTTTAAAACCTTCTAAAGATTCTAAAGTTCTAAAGACTTTAATACTTTTGACACGATTAAAACAGTAACTAACCAAAAAATTTGATCAACCTTTCATGTTGATATAGCAAAATAAACCAACTATTAATAGCTTCTATCTAAATATCTGCAGTCGATTTAAATACTAATAATAATTATTGAATGAAGAAAGAAGTTTTCCGAATTTAACCAAAGTATTCTGCCATGTATGTATTTAAAAATTTTGTGTGAAAAACAAAATGTGTATGATGTCAAGACGGTCAATTTTATTATCATCTCATGATTTCACAACATTTTGATTTTGAATTATAAAGTATTGTAACACGATAGAAATCTACAAATAAAATAGGAAGAGAACTTTCACACAACATTTTCAAAAGAGCTTCTAAAATACTATTTCAATATAGTAAATTTCCACTTTATTTATGTCTGAATTTAAATTGACTATCTACCTAAACACTAAACTACCGTATCCATATTTTAGTGTCGATGCTCCCAAGCGGCGTGCTGTCAAAGTGTCGCTGTCAGTGTCTCGTTGGTTCGGAGCGAGGAGCAACATTGGCACCAACGCTTTAGACCAGAGCTAGTCTATAGTAAAACTGGTCATAGTGTGTCCGTATATGAAGGATTTATTGTGGAGTATGTTAATATTGACACTGTAACCCAATGACTTAAATGAACTTGAAGTCTATATATAATTTTGCTCGAATAGATATTTCTATCATAAATTTTTAGCCTATTAATTTTTTTTTAAAAACAAACGAAACACACTCAACGGCCCCCCAGTAAGATCATTAGATCTTGTGTCGGGGCACCGGATACACACACAACACAAACACAAACACCCAGACCACGACAGACACCCAAATGGCCAATACAGATGTCTGTCATGAGCGGGGATCAAACCCGCGACCGTTAGCGCTTCAGTCAGTTGCAGTGACCACTGCGCCAACACTGTTGTCTAACACGTAAATCGTCTATACTTGTGTGTAATAGTGGTAATATCCCCCCTCCAATAAACTCGACGCGCCCAAAACCCCACTCACAGCACGAGAGACACGAACACAATTAGTGCTTACCGGTTAGTTGACTAGTGTATACTTGCGTATTGTGGACTTATGTAAATATCAGTGCTTATACTTTAGTGATAGGGAATAGGGATACTTGTGTGCAACAGTGTTTACAAGTTAATGGAGTTGTGTATACTTGTGTGTGTCTAAATGTGTATATTTGTGGATAATAGTGATTCGAAATAAAATCAACATGCGACCATCTTTCACAACTTTTAGGTTTGTAGGCATAATTGAGTACAATAGTGGTATAATATTCGAAGATATGGTAACAATACTACATATATTTTGTGAACCTGTGTATACTCATATTGACATTGGCACAAAACTAATATTTTAAAAATTTAAATTGTTTTAGCAATATAACATGTATTTTACATGCTATATTGATATAATAATTTCTAAAATTAAGCAATATTTAAGCGTTCATTGGTTATAAAACTTATTATGCATAGTTAAAGTTGTTTTTGTATTATTATACATTTTGGCCCTTCATAATAATTATTTCATACATTACCTGGTTTTGTGTATACTTTTATTATTTTTCTTTGAAACGCGTAAAACAAAAGTGAAACGAACAATACGAGCTAATGCTTAATCCTCTTCTCGCTAACTCATTGTTTAAATCAAACAATCAGATAAGATTTCTTTTGCTTACTTTTAAGTAATAACTACTATAAGCTATACCCTTGTAATCTATTCATATAACTAAAATTAGTAATTGGTATAAGCTTTAACATAATATCGTTTCCGAACTTATCCATATTATTTATATAATCTTAATAAGTCCTATTGCTATTTAGAAACTTGTCTTTTTTTGCGCATATGAATAAAATTACTTAAAATATTAACAGAGATACCGACAACAGATTCGAGAACAGAGTTCTTCCAGATATGGTTCAACATTTTCTTAACCTATATTAAAAAAAATATTTCTCATTGACACAAATATATGTGCATAACATATTTATTAACAACTAAACTATTCACAGACCTCAAGACAACTACCGCAGCCCGCAAACTAGACCACCGCCGATGAACGGCAACAGCCCGCACGCGCAAAACTCACATAATTCCCAAAATTCTCACATGAATCAGAATTCCCACAATACTCAGAATTCTCATGTCGCTCAGAATTCTCACATGCCTCAGAATTCTCACATCGCCCAGAATTCTCATATTGCCCAAAATTCCCACATGCCTCAGAATTCCCACATCGCACAGAATTCTCATATAGCTCAGAATTCCCACATAGCCCAGAATTCCCACATTGCTCAGAATTCTCACAACGCTCCGAATTCCCATAACGCCCCTAACGTGCCCACCACACCGATGCATGCAAGAGGACCATCACTACCGAATGTGCCGACTAATGATCATGCTAAGTATAGGTGAGTTTGCTTAAAACATTGTGTACTCGTAATTGTAATTTTTTCAATATAATTTGCTAAAATTAAAAATATTTTTCTATTCAATCTTGGTCTATGTGCTAGCCCGCTGTATTTGTTGTATGAAAATTATTATATCGTCCTAAATAATTTCTCTAAGTCATATTTATCTTGTCATGTCTCTGCATCTTCATTATTATCAGTATTAACGACCGATATTTTACAACAATTTTACATTTACCTTTGCCTTTATAACTAGACAACACTCCCTTAATATTATGTACATATGCCGTTTATTTTTCAGGCAATAAATAACATCTCTCGTCTCTAAAACAAAAGTAGATGAAAAAAATAGTAGTACTAATGAATAACACAATTTATCTTATACTTTTCTACCAGTGCGCGAACGAACTCAGCATCTCAAGCGGACTACAGCGGTCGAGCCCCACCATACAAGCCCGTACCTCCTCCCAAGCCCAAGCACTATCGCCCGCCAGACCAGCCGCTTCAAACACACCAACCACATCCAAGGAACGGGGTATGTGATAACTTTGTATAGATCTTTCGGGAATAGTTAATTTTTCGGGATAAAATGTAGCCTATGTCCTACTCGATGGTGCCATTACAAGTTTGAGTCAAATTGGTTCAAACGTTTTACCGTGAAAGAACGATAAACATCCAAACTTACTTATTCACCTTTATAATATTAGTAAGATTCACCCATATACGACGACGACGTACGACTTTGAAGTACTAAAATATTTAAAGCTGACGGTTCTTGATTCGAGGTTCTTGCCCTTATGGTATTGGAGGTCAGATGACGACAATCTATGTAAAAAAAATTGTTAAATGCAGATTTACCTACACCGTTATTTTATTTATTTTTCAGTTATATAGATTACTTTTTTATAATAGATATAGTATATAGTACTAGCCTGTACATATCCCACTGCTGGGCATAGGCCTCTTCTCTCATTGGGGAGAAGGTTATAATAGATATAATCGTGTACATTCTTAACATTTGTTACAAATGGCGTTTCTTTTTTAATAAAAATCGAGCCAACTTATTGCGACAGGAATATTTAATAGGTCCATTTATGAATGGTTATCCCTAACATTCACTTCTGCTGATCTGTATCAACATAATTCACACCATCGCTCTTATCGCAGAGCATGGAGTCGGGCGCGCAGTACTCGCACGCGCACTCGCACTCGCAGCCGCACCGCGCGCCGCACGCGCACGTCTACCACCAGGTGAGGACATTGTATTAGAGCTTGCTAGTGTATTTGTTTATGTTATAGTTGACTGACATTTTGCTTTGAAAAATGTTATAATCTTGAAATTTTATTAATTTTCTTATTAGTTTATAGAATGAAGTAATTTTTATTTCATTATTTTTTCTTAACTTTTTTTATTATTATTTAATGAATCGTAACTTCATAATTTATACGATTCGTGGAAATCTGAGTGTTAAATTTACAATGTTTTAGCTGACTAAATTAAATCTGAGTTAAGATTCAAGACTGCTTGAACGCATCAAAATAAAAATGTACAGTACGATACTTTATTACTCGCTTTACTGTTTCACAAATAGACGAAAAATTCACGTTCATCAAGTTACATTATTCATGTGTATAAAAGGAACACAGATAACAAACAAATGAAATCGTCCACAGCAAAACATGTACGGGTCGGGCGTGGGCGCGTCCCCGCCCTACGCGGCGCCGCCGCCGCACCGCGCCATCAACCTGCCGCACAACCCGCACCTCATAGGTGACTACCGCTCACATCATATATACACTCACGTAAACACACGCTCGCACACACAAACACGCTCAAATACTCGCAACAAATACGCTGACTTCACGCATACGAAACGCACACTAACGCACACGAAACATGCGCTTGCGTCCGTTTCAGCGTTACAACTTTTCTTTTTTTTTGTTACCTATATTATTTAACTTCTGCTTAGTTTTTTTTCGAACATTTTGTCGCATAGATATCTCTTACAAAACTGTTTATATTTAAATTTATTTTCGATTATCTTTCGGCTTTAAATAAATAACATTCTTCATTCAAAATATTTTAGAGCTCATAAAAAATACTCACTAATATTTATGATATACACCCTTGTTCATAACAACAAAAACATAGCACTACATATACAGGGCTATGTTAAAATGCCCCACTACATAAAACACAGAGAAATGCGAACAAAAAGATACAGACAGCAAATATATATATTTTTTTCTGATTAATAAAAAAATATTTTCAGATCTAGCAGGAAGTCGAGAACAGCGAGGATCAGCCTTCGAACTATACAGAAAACCTCAGCACATGCACAATCTGAGGTAAAATATAATTTCCTATTCATCGCATTCGTCATTGCACATTTTAAATTAATGGAAATCTTTTTAAATCACACATTTAAACTCCTTATAAAATCTCTGAAATATTTAAAGTTAAGGATTTAATAATTCATTTTATCGTCGATTTAAACCTGCATGTTCCCGAGTCATACAAAAGGAAGTCTTAGTCTATCCAAGCCCCTGTACAATTTGCTCTAACATGCAAACACCAATCGCTTCACAACGACTAACAATGTCTTGTCGGGCCACAGTATTAGTATGGTATCGTATGTGGTTATAAAATTATAAATATTATATATCTGTAACATATTGTATCCTATATCGGGGCGTATTCGATTGTAACATTTCAGTAACGTATGTAATTGGAGTAGTACGAAACTATTGGCAGTGCGTGTCTGCATTTTAGTGCAACTTGTTGATTTCTTCAAAGCATATTGAACTAATTTGTCGTTTTTTTCTTCATCTTCTTTATCATAGATCACTTATATTAAAAATCTATCCATTGTATCTCCTAAATCCTCTATTATTATTATTTTTTGTCTATGTAGCTTTAGTTTATAATTATATTATGGATACGATGTATTTAAATATTGTGATATTAATTTGTATTAATTTGTGTCTAACATTTTTCTTTTTAGACATTTATTTCAATATGCTTTTAGCAGAAACACGAAATTCATCATTTACAAATTATCATTGTCAGTTCGGGACATTTCAGACTTTTCAATATTGTCCGTTAAATATGTAGTTGTTGATATCATTATATATATATTTATATATATATTTAGTATTGAAGTATCTGAGGTGTCCACATATCAGTATCATTGAGTAACTAAGACGGTGTTTTTGGTTGTGGGTTTCCGCAGCTCATCCGATGCCATGAACTCCAGTGTGGAGCCAGACGAAACGTTCTCACCAAAAACTAAAAAGAAATTATCTAAAAAACCGTCGTTCATTAAAAACGCCGTACTCGATTTATTCCGTTCGAAAACGAAAAACTCTCAGAAAGTGTCTCGACAGAAGTCATTGTGTGAGAATGACTTGCAACAGAGATACGCACAGCAGCAAATGCCGATGCTGAGACGAGAAAAGTCTGATCTCGGTGACATCCACATGAGGAACACTCAGATCAGGAACCAAATGTTGCAACGCAGTAATTCCTCTTCCTGTGAGAAGCCCGTCTTGAAACCGATATTAAAACGACAGAGCTCGTTCTGTGACGATAGAAATGGTTCCATTTGTACAGTAAGAGATTACGATACCAAGCCTATCGTCAAAAACTTGAGAAGGCAGAACTCCATGTGTGAAATAGAAACTGAACCTAAAGTTACCCCTTTGCTACGTAGACAGAATTCTCTTATAGAATATAATAGAAGAGGTGTCTACGGACAGACCTCCAGCTTTAATATGATTACCAAAATAGATCCTATTTACCAAAGACAGCAGCAAATAAAACATGAACCCTTTTATCCTACTCAACCTCTACCTCCAGAACCAATTTACCAAAGCAAAGAACATATTGTATATGATCCCATACCTAAACCCAGAAGGACATACGCTTCTCTCTACGATACTTCTAGCGAGAATCCTTATGCAAGCAGATCAGAGATCTCAAATCAAAGCTTTGAAAGTCCATATGGCAATCGTGAAACGTTAGCAATGCCTCTATTGGAATCACCTTACGCAACTAGAGCTGAATGTGTCAGGGAAGATCCGTATGCGAATAAAAGTGAACTAGCAGAAAGCTCGTATATGATGAAACAAGATATTCCGAGAAAATCTGAATCCTTGTACGCTGAGTCGCCTTATACAAGCAAAGAACAGATGTTAAGAAATAGAATGACATCTGAAAATCCTTATGCGACTAAGGAAGACATGCTTCGCCAGAGATTCTCAGAATCTCCATATAATACAAAAGAGGAGATGCTTAAGCAAAGAATGGAAGGTTCATTCACTTCTAAAGAACCCGTTTATGGTAAAAGAACATATGAACCACCTCCAAGTACCTCTTGGTCTGAAAACTCATATGCAATTCGACCAGATAGGCGGCTTCAGACACCAGTTAATTTTCCTGGCAGAATATCGCCTATGAGCAAATGTATGAGTGAACCTCCATATGCCAGTAGAACAGAAATGATGTCAAGAATAAATCAAACAGAATCCCCATACGCCACTCGGTCTGAAGTTAAATCTAGCTGTTCAGACAATAATTATAATACAAGAACCAATAGCTTAGAATATCCGCAACATGTAAGGCCAGCGTCAGCGGAATGTACTTATGTTTCTAGACAAGAAATATTATCTCAAAAAGCAGCTTTGTTGGCTAATAAAGAATCCACTTACGGAAATAAATTGGAAGAAAAGTTAGAAATGATAAAGCAAAGAAATCAAGCCAAGAAAGAAAAGATTTATCAAACAAGGCTTGAAGCAAATGAGTGTGATTCTTTGAAGAGTAGAGAGCCATTGTACGTATCGAAAAGAGAACTAAAAGATAGTGTTATATACGAGTCACATCAAGAAACTAAAGAGGTCTTGCTACCATTAAGCCAAGAAGGCAGCGCTAGAAGTAGTCCATATGAACTAAGTGATGCAAATCACTTGTCGCGTCGTGAACCGTTGTACCAAACGCCAGCTGAAGCGCTAAGTGGGGAATCTGAAACATTTCAAGAAATTGATTTTTCTAAATTACGGTTAACGGAATCTAAAACTGACGCAGAAAAAGAGAAATCAAAGAGCTTAGAAAGCAAAATATTGAAAGGTGAACCTTTATATGCTCCTAGGTTGCATGGTAAGGCTGATCATATATCTAATGCACTGAAAGTGACGTCATCACCAGTGCCTTACGAATCAACAACTTCAATGGAAACGCATTACGCATCAGAGTGTAGTATGAATTTTGAGAACAAACCTCAAAGTACTCCATACACGTCACAAGATTTACACGAACGTTCGTTAAAACAAAATCGAACGGTAACATTTTGCGAACAAATAGTCGAAAAAAGTGCAGAAAACAGTCAAGATAATTCAGAAAATGCATCAACAAGTAGAAATGAGACAACAGTTATAAATAATGACAGCACAGTCGTCAAAGCGGATGTTTCAGAGGCAAATGAATCTGGAAACAAAACTGGTGAAGTGGAACCGGATGGACCCCATACGACTTGGGGTGTATTTGACAGTGAAGGAGGCGTTCTAGAGGATAGACATTGGGGCGTGTCACTGATAATACCGCCCAAAGCTATCGCCCCTGGAATAAAACAAAAAATCTATTTTACCGTGTCTGACCCGCGACTGAGCCAACGTGTAGGGGGACCTCCCATCGATATGGATAACGGTAATGCTTTTGTAATGAAGCACGCGATGAATGTAGTATCGTAGACAGCACTTACTAATTGGCAATTAACGTTTGCGAATGAGATGAAAGTTAAATATTGGGAGCAACAGTGGGTGTTGTTGGAAATGTGTTAGAATGTTTGTTGAACCAAAATACCTTTTATTACAGTATTTGATATGATATTTTTATTAAAGTATCTATTGCATGTAATATGGCATGAGGATATTTATTAGTCGTAGCAAAGATTAGCGCCTTACCCTTGTCCTAAAATATAAGATAACCAAACTATTTTTACAGCACAAGCACACATCAAAAATCATCTCTTTCTAAATTATAACTATAATTGCTATTGCATAAAAATCATTACAAAACATAAAATTTATCATACTTATCATTTTCATACATTCACAAACATTTAATTTAACTAACATTGGGTAAAACATGGTTATTTTTGCGCAGTTACCACCACTCAATACACTCGTACATAACGATTGACGCGAGGAGGCGACGACAATGCTACGTCCATCCGACAATGTGATCTTAGGTTTGAACTGATATTAGCAGATATTTGTGCACTGTACATTTGGAAGCACATGTTTTGAATCGTTATTGCGTTGGTTTTGTGTCAATTGGTCAATTTCTTGTTTCTCTGTCAGTCCTGAGTTTTGCCGAATTCGTGTCATTTAAGAGGTATTTGGTGTTCTTTGTTTGGTGCTTGGTGTGATCATGTGTCTGTCATTATGTTTTCCGCTTTGCTTGCTTAACACTATGCACTAATGTGTTGCGATTTGTGTTTGTGTGTTCCGTTTTTTGTCATCCCCTTTTTATATAATAATAATAATATAGTTACATCTCGACATTCAGATTTACTTCATGTCATAATGTAAAAAATAATTTTACCACAATTTTATATAATTTTTAATTACTTAGATTACATAGAATAAAAATTATATTAAAGCACATTACTTAATCTATATTCTATATGTTACAAAAATCTTTAAAATGCACGTTTCCATTTCAAAACCCACGATTCTTCGAAACGAAAAAATTTCACGTAGATAGTTATTAACTTCGAAGCACTCCTTCAATTGCACAGGTCCCAATCCCACTTTATGATTCTAAAACGTATTCGTGTGACAGGTGAAGCAATGCTGTCCCCACTAGTGATGTGCGGGCCGCAGGGTCTCGTGTTCTTGAAACCGGTGACGCTGCGGCTGCCGCACTGCGCGAACGCGGTCCCATCACTAGGGCTGACCATCAAGGCCACGGACACGGAGGCGCACCTCAGCACGGACTGGGATCAGATACACTTACCTGCGACCACCACTCTCAACACGGTTGCCGTCAAGGTTGACCACTTTTGAACCATAGATGAGGAATAAACTTTGATATACTTTTTTCGTCCTAATAGATGGCTCAGGTACTACAGTGTCTCAGTGCCTGTTGCTTTTACATATATTGATTTTTAATGAGGGACAAAAAGTATGTTGAAGATTGTTCCTCGTCTTTGCAAGATTTAAACGTTGAAATAATTTGATATATTTTACTGCAAATGTTTTCAGTTTATATTTTTTTATGGTTATGACTCGTTCTATTGAATGAATGAGCAGTATGAAAATTACAGATGTAAAAGAGATCAAATTGAATTGAGGTACAATGTCGATTATTATTCGCGTAAAATTTACCAAGTAATTTCAACAATATACAGGGGCCTTTAAGAACCGTCGAATTGTATGCCAAATGATTACTCGGTGTTGCCGCCTTTAATGATTGTGTTGCAATAAAAAAATCTTGATCGTATTTTAGGTGATATATTAAGGTTGCATATGAATGATTTGTTTTAATTCTGATTAATTCCGATTTTTATTTATACGATTTTTTGATGACATTAAAACATGCGTTCCATTTTGCTACCAAGATTAATATCTAAGTCTAATCAAAGCCAAAATAGTGTCAAGTTTTTTCTCCCTTAAAATTATACACCCACCTAATTTCATAAGCTTAATATTTTTTTCGTTACGATAATGTAAGTATGTGGTGCTAGACAGTGACAATTAAAAAAAATATCTAAGAATATGCATATCGATATGAATCTCCTTAATGGATGTGTAATAATAAATTACTAATTAATTAAAAAAATGTATTGATTATTCGAAAAATATTTAACTAAAATGCCTTACGTAGTTTAGGATATGATTATTTTAAGGTTTATTATGTTCATATTGTTATGTTTAAAATTAGAATTTAAATGTCATTAAGAGATTTAAAAATGTCATGCACAGACTATAATTCGTATTTGCAATTGGCTTCCACAGATAAAAAATGAAGTTAGTTACATTATTGTTTTTGATGTAAGAAAAAATAATGATGTGTAATGTTACTTTTAATTTTGTAACTTTGGCCTTTGCGGCATAGTCATATACCTATGTTATGTATGCGTAGATATTAAGAGTGCGTAAGCGAACGACTGTATGTATATTTTATTGTTACTAGTATTCGCTGATTTACCTTGACTCGGTTATTAAATTTATATCTAATAAAAATTATTTTGTCTTTTATTTTTAAACCCTTGATCCAAATTACTTGAGTGACTTTAAGTTCGAAATGAATGATGCATCATTTAATTTATCTTGTATCAGAAACATAAATAATTAATTATTTTTCACAATATTTAGCTTTTCTTAGCCAAACATATATTTGCAAATGGACAACTAAAACTAATCATAGCTAACATTATTTAAAACGTAATTACATAGACCAGACCGGAGTGGTCAGGTCGATGTCATTTCATTTCGTCAAAATTACGTTTTAAACCAATATTTTTGTTTGGATTTTGTGAAATTATACCGCACACACACCAAACCAGTCTAACAACAGGTTAAAATTATTTTGTATATCACCTATAGTAAACGGGCTATACGCAAAAACATATATATAATACATTACGAATTTTCTACTTTTTTTATTATAATAAAAGTACGCTCAAACAAATATACAAGTAAATTCTACAGATTATATAATAATAGAACTTTCGATATCAATTGATACCTTTAATATAGGAAGTACAATATCTGAAAATTCACGAATAAAGATAACAAATATGGCTATTACGATAAAGGGAACATTAACACACATGTCATAAAGATATAAGATACCATTGCATCTGATCGCTAAACAACAGTCTTCTATCAATCTCAGGATCTCAGTATGCAAGGCAATACACGTTGCAAAACAATTTATAGCGTCTGAAGTGTGTTTGAAATAATTCTACTACTACTAGTCATGTAGGAGCCATCGTCACGCCATGAGTAGTAGACAGTGTACTACAGACTTTCTATAGCAAATGTTTAGGATTCTTACTCATTGTCAGTTTGATGATTGTATGCAAAAGCTTGCAAAATTGTTATAAATATTAAAATGGGCTATTGACATAACAAAATTTACTATTTAAAGGCAACAAATTTATTCGGATGGTTTAAAAATTTTTGGTCAGTTTCATGGGCAATGGGCAGTTTTATAATACTTGGTCAGTTTTTTAATTAATTGGGTGGTAAAACATAAGCAGTTAAATAATGTAGGTTGATCAGTAATTTAAAATCAAAGTAGCAGTGAATTAATTAAGCAGGCGAGGCGGTAAAATTCATTATTAACCTAAAACTAATTTAAATTTGAACAGATTTAGTTAACCCCCACTTCACCTGATACTTGTCTGTGACACCCCTAGAGTGTACCTATATAAATCCGGAGGCGCGAAGGGGGAGCAGCCTCCTGCCAGCCAGCCTGTGAGCATGGATGCCTGTGCTTTGTTACGCTAAGGCGGAGAGGCTGCTCATCCCGAAGCGCCGGAGACGTTCCAGATGTAGTGGTTATTAAAATGTTCATAGAAGTAGATATTGTCAATAAAAAATACTTTTCGAGTAAGTTTAGAATATCTGCCTAATCACATTTTATATTGCCCAATTCTGATTTATAACTACCTACTAAAATTGCCCAATAATTATTTGTACTGCCACAATATTTATTTTGTTACCCATTTCAATATTTTTACTACCCATTTAATATATTTAATATTGAAAAAAACATTAAGTTTATTAAATACTTCGGATATTTAATAAATTGCTTTTCGTATTTTTTTAATAACCAGAAGTAAATTTAAAACATCCCGTTTAAATACATGCCCTATTTAAATACTATCCCTCACGGTTTACCTCGTGCTAAATTTTCTGGATGGGCACACACCAATTACCTAGTGGTATGAATGCATTGGTCATCTTGTTGATCACGAAGTTTTCTATTGGTAGTGTCTTTCTTGATTTTGCCTACTTCTTTCAGACATTTGATTAACGCAGTGATAAAATACTCGAACGGATTAGCTGTAGACACATTAGAAGGTGAAAAGTCTATAGTCTGCGGGGCATCTAATGTATATTTGTTTGGAACAAAGATTATGTTTTGCTTGAAGTCGAATCAGTAAGATCAGGGCGCATAAATCAAATAAGCTCAATAGTTGGCTATTGCAAAACAATAGTTGAGTCCTATGGGCTTTTATCCATATCGGATCTCAATTGTTTTAGAGATAAACAAATGCCTAATACCACGTGATTTTTAAAACAAAACCTCAGTTATATTTTTTTATAATTAAGTTTTAAAAGGAACTCAATGATAGGGTTGGCTAATCTCGTTTTAAAATTGAGAAGCATAACATTTTAAATTATTAAGACAGGTATACCAAGTAGACGAGTTTTTGTACAAAATTGTAGCAAGATTTTTCTCAATGACAACATTGACAACCCAAGCATTTACCGAATCCTATAAAAATATCTCATTCATATAATTTAAAGCAGTAATCATCATTTGATTTCATTCATACATATATATGTTAATAGCATTCGGGTATATAAAAAACGCACTGGATGAGTCTTACATTAACGTATTTACGATTACAAACGATTTAGTAATCACGATCGTGAGATAGCGGACATTCATTAGGTACTTCTGACTAAGGATGGCACGGATATGAAATATCAGATCTGGATTCGGATACGGACATAGGAATAATGTGGTAGTTTCAGATATACCTACGGATAAGTAATTTTAGTATCTGTCAGATTCGGATAATTTCTGTTAATATTTATGTAATAATTTCTGTTATGAATATTCGTACCTAAACTTGAAACATGTTTAATAGACTCTGAAATTAATCAAAATTATTCGAAACTTTTAAAACGGATCCGCTTACGGTTACGCAAATACATTTTTACTTCGGATATGCCGAAGTATGGGGAAGTTTCGGTTTCGGTTCGGTTCGGTTATTGAGCTCCATAACCTTCTCTCCTCCATCTCTGCTTGTGACGAGTATCCCTGTGTTGATTACTCAGAAAATAGAAAAGCAACTTTAGCCCTAAGGTCGTTTGATGTAAACAGCATCGGCACTTGCTCTGAAATATAGGATTTTCGTCCTAATCAAAAGCATAATTAAAGATTTTCGAAACTTCTTTTTGAAATCGATTAAAAATGCATGCATGGTTACTCTGACTACATTGTAATAGATACTGACACTCCCTCTTCTTCCTAGCATTTGGCGGACTTATATCAGGGATTAGCCTAGGTATTGACAGGCTACTGATTTCTATGCAGAGCGATTGCCGTCTGACCTCCGTAACCCAGAGGGCAAGCCAGTTACTATTTAGACTAGAATATTTACCTACTATGAGTTTATGAGTAACGATTATTAGCAGGTGATTTTGATAACAACTCTTCGAGGCACATCGAGGAGACCCACAAAGAACAAACACAAATGTTTATATAAATACAAAAATCCGCTCCGAACGGAAATCGAACCAGCGACCACCGATGTTAAAGGCACAATCAGTACCACTAGACCAGAGCGATGATCTAAGACCAGAGCAGTGTAATAGATACTGAAACTGTATTTATTATACAATATTAACAATGTGTTCCCAACCGTGAAGCCTTATCAGTTGAGTCCCTTGTGTCAGTAAAATTACAGGTTTCTTATGTAAACACAAAGTATTCCTTTGGAATTCTTAAATATTTGGTGAGTGGACTGTCTACTAAGTACTAGGTACTGTCTGACTTTAAAGGCTGCTACACAATGAAAAATATAAGATATAAGAGATAAGAGATAAGGAATAAGAAACAAGAAATAAGAAATAGCGGAATCCAGCGAAGGCAACGCCG
>DVXP01001452.1:0-15008 GCA_018235645.1 Junonia grisea | reverse complement strand
GTACCACAGACAGACACACAGACAAACATAGCGGTCAAACTTATAACACCCCTCTTTTTTGGTCAGGGGTTAAAAAATAGTTTTATACGCGCCAAAGTTTTTTTTTTCACTTAACAGCTTTCTATATGCAAGACAGTTCGAAATTATTTAATTAATTAATTAATTATATATTAAAATTAATTAATTAAATATAATAAAATTATTAAACCTTCAATAAGTCACCTCTTTGGTCGCCATGTTGCGGAATAGAAGATCGTTCCACTTTTAAATTACACGACAGATATAATTTTACATTTGGCCGCTACTCCGCCAGTACGGCAAGTTCGATATATCTCGAAGAAGGTTGTCAAAATAATACTCACATTTCCAAGCATGTTTAAGAAAAAGATATTATATTAAGCGTTAATGGTAAAGAAACTGATGATTAAGCTACAAAAACGTATTTCCACAAAAATGAGTTCATTGTACTTGTCTTATACTTTTAAATGTTACCTAAAGTGAAAGGAAGCTGCTTTCTTTGCCTAATGGTTCTATGCAGGGTCAAAAATCTTTTTATTATGATTAATCTTTGCTAATGGCTTTATTAATATTCTTATAACGCTGAAAATTGATATTTTTTGTATTAAATGTATATATAATAAATACACGTATTACTATGCATATTATCTAAAATGTAAACTACAGAAACTCCCAACGAATATCATACACACTTTTAAGATTAAAAAACTCATAGTCCGAATACATAAATACCTTATATTAAAGTGATTGGTAAAGTCAATGACCGTTTTGCAATAAATTCGCTTAAAGTCACTTATTAGCGAAATTTTTACCTTCGATCAAAAGGAATGGCAAATCATTTTAGATTAAGAAATATAACACCAAATTCAAAACAAATAAAAATGTTTATACCTAATAAATGTTTTATAAAGTCGACGAATTACCATAACATTTTTAAAACGGTTCAACCCTAAGGACTCCACCATCATTTAATATCGTTCAAACAGAGGAAATGAATTTCCAATGTGAAAATAAACTGGTTGCTATTGGTCACGTAATGTAATGACACGTAATGATCTAGTATTTTTGTATCAGTAAGTTAAAGATTACTTAAAATAGTTAATAACTGACAACCCTAAATGATAGTGAGACACGTGGTTTAAAAATAGTCCTCCCTGAAAAACACGGTTTATTCGTAACACGTTTCTCGACACATTGGACCGAACTGCGCCTCGAAAACGAGTGTTTTACAGCATTGTACCCTTGGTTTTATAACCAATATCATCAATATCACAACAGGATACTTGGCACGTTTTTCTTGTTAAGGAACGATATTCAGATTTAATAATAAATAATCGACCAAATGCGTGTTGAGACACGCGCATGTAGGGATCCATAGACGTCCATCATAATAAGCGGACTTCCTCCTAAACCTTTAAGTACATGTGCTCTTTATGGTAACATTCCTTCGTGAGTGGGGCCTAAGAGTACCCCAAAAATATTTTATGTTTACAATAATTATTTTTTTCAAATGTCTTAAATATCAATTTATGTTAAAAAAAAGTCGTATTTATTTTAATAAAAAGTACCTATGATTTACTTGTAAAATAAACAGACTTAATAGGTATTTTTTATTCATTTTCCTTTTTATACTTTTTTTCTATTATGGAAAATTTTCGATATATAAAATTGCTGCCAGCTCTCGGACTAATAGGAAAGAGGATTTAATGGAGAGGCTACAATATCGCTTTCACATGCACATCCACTACCTGCCCGGGCGCAAGTTCACGCGTGGGCAAGACCACACATCCCAGGAGGTTTTCCCTCTTGAGGCCTGTGATCTTGCGCCTCTTCCTGATGTGGACAGGTTTGCTGTCCTCCCTGGTACTGTATGAAACAGATGCGTGAGCGTGTGAAATAGTATCGTGTGGCTAATTCTAAAAAAGAAACAAATACAATTACGAATAAAGTAAAAAATCGCTACGTAATATCACAGGTCCCTTACTTCCACCCATTGAAAGGCTATGAGGAGAAATAAGATTAACTGAAAGATCGTAGGTTGGCAATTTGAAGAAAAGCAGTCGAAAAAGGACGCGTGGGTTCTCTGTAGACTTCGCGCTAAAGTATAATTTCTTTTTTACAATTAATATGTTTATCATAACATGTTTAATTAATTTTAATAAATTTAGGCAAAATTTTCCTTGTTTAGTTTATTTGACTATTTTTTTTTTCACATTTTAAAAGCAACTGCATAGTGGGTAAATCTAAGAAATATTGTCACTTGTATTGTAAGTTTAAAATTTTGAAAACAGCTATTCAGTCGAAAATACGCTTATCGAAATTTTCATGCCCATCCCATATGCTTAAATTAATTTATTTAATGCACTATTATTGTCACTATTATAAGAAAAAAATATTATCGTTGCCCATAGAATCCAAAAACATTTTTTTTCTTTAATTTTATTGTATAACTTTGTCTTTGTAATTTATGTAGGTATATCTTAGAGCTGAATTACAACTCTAGTATTAAGGAAATCTAGTTTTAAGGAACTGAACCGCAGAAAGACGGACAGACTGACATGGCGAATTAGTCACATCAAAGTTTACATTATAAAAAAAAAACCTAAAACATGAAACGTCATCAAATTAATGTTTACTGCAAAAAGAAAATAAAATACTTTGACGTGTTCTTTGGTGTGCGCAAGCCATTATTGTCATAGGGGTCAATGAGACATAGAAAATCCTTATATTCGAACCTATTTTTATTGTACGTCACGTCGTTGTTCAAGTGACTGAAGTCTGACTCCGTACATAAATTATATGGTATTAGTAATAAGAGCCAAATATTAGCGCTACTCGAATACAAAACGCCTCTGTAAGTTTGTCTTCTGCAATGTTAAGTACATCGCAGAAGACATACTTACAGAAGCTGAACATTATGTTAGATGTATCGATGATTAATGTGTTATTAAAAATAAACATAAATCAAGTATTACAAATAGGTACCATCAAGTAATTTAAGTGACAGCTTTAAATCCAATTTTGTTTATTTTTTTTTAATTAGTTAATAAAGTTTAAATATTAAATTTATTACCGAATTTAAATAAAAATACACACATGGGTAACAAAGTATTTTGTTAAAAGTAATTCGTAAAAATATAAACATCGTAATTATACATTTTATTATAGGTCCACGAGAGGAACAAAGTTCTTCACAACATGAAGTCTACGTATTTTTTACATCTGAAATAGGTATTTTTGTATGCAAAACGACTTTACAATAATTTCTTGATGTTGAATGAAGTGGTAATGAAGATATTTTTATTGCTGTTGCTGATAATGTTCTCGCAGCATCATATTATTTTTACTTTTTCATACCCTTATCTATGTTAAAATGGCATCGCCATGATATTGTGTAATGTGTAAATGTGAAGCTAGAAACCAAAGTTAAATAAAAGGCAATTTTTTTTTTGGAACGCAGTTTTCTCGCCCAAAGCGATAAAGGATGTTCACACGAGCGTAGTCATAGACAAAAGCTAGACGATACATTCTGGAAATGAATACTGACAAGAAATTGTAACTTTGATTTAACAACTAACAATTATAGATAAATTAACAAACTCCTGATCCCGTGGGCATACAAACCAGTAGACAATCAAGAGTTCATTGAACGGGTGTTTGATAAAACAACTTTGTGGTACATTATATTGTTAAACTTTTCTCATCACAAATACTGCTACCTAAACTGTAGATATATTAAGTTCCCAGTGGGTTCCTTAGTATGTACTTCCGTTATATTATTTGTTTGTTATTTTGCCTGCAGTTTGATGGTATTTCTGACTTGGAGATCGCATAAAAATATGATATTTTTAACTTTCACAAATACAAAAATCACAAATCGACAAATTTAGTAGGTTTCTAAGTAAATTCACCGACTTGAACCTCATAATTTTTACGGTAGAAGAATACATTGCGTGACTTGTTTTTCTTATAAGTTTTTTATTACAAACATACGCTGACCAAGGCATACAATAAGTTCTTGAAAAAATTTTGTAAATCTCCCCCATAGATAATATGGGGACCTGGTTTATGGGGACCTTATAATTTCGCCATGTCCGTCTGTCTGTGTCTGTCTGTCTGCCTCTCCGCGGCTTTTGCTCCGTGATCCTTAGATATTACTAGTAAGCTGTAACTCGGTATGAGTATACATATGATTTCTCATTTATCCCATAGTGTGGGATATTAATGCATAGGTCGTTTAAAAATATTATAGGCGTCGAAAAACCAGTTTGCCGAACGAGGAAAGTTGCTTTAAAGTGTAAATTTTTCATACAGTCAAGTTAAGTTTAGTGATTAAATTAAAGGATATCCGCGTGTTATGATGGACTTAACTACGGAACTCTTCATGCGCGTGGCTCGACACCAGTGTTGCCAGACCGTACCAAAAAGTACGGTTTTCCGTACTATTCAAGCCACAACCGTACCACATCCGTACCTCAGTGTAGATCGTACCTTTTTTGTACCTTTTTGATATTACTGTTTTATTTTTCACTACAAACTACAAAGCGTAAAAAAACAAAAAGTAACCCAATTCTGTTTTTCTCGACACTCTGAATTTGCCATAATTTTTTTTTCTTCCAATCAATTAAGAATAAAAGAAAGAATATTAACTGTTTGGATTAATTTTCTTGCCTTCCGTCCCGTGTACTCTCAGATTATGGAGTGTAGAGATAAAGAGTGTTATCTAATTAGGGATAAAATAAGAAAAAGTGTCCACGAAATTAATAAATAAAGCGGCGTTAGTGTAGCAAAATACTTTGCGCCTTAACTAACAGTTGTCTAGGAATTAAAGTATAATCTTTTATTTATTTTATTAGTACAATGAAGAAATATGCAATCTTTAAAATGTTAACTTTACTTGCGTTGTATAAAATATTGTAGTAAATATAAACATTGTGAACTGTGAATAATACGTCTATTGATTTTACCATGATGCAATTGTGACGCCACCAAGTTAATGAATTTAAGGGATATTTGATTGTATAGAGATGACTCTTCTAATCTCTATACTGCATATTTCAGAGTAAATAAGACTACTTAAGATTCTCTATCGCTTTTTTTCCAATCTACGATCACAAACAGCGAACTCGTACACAAACAAACTGATCTAGTCCTTGCCAGTGGCATAGGTAGCATGGGTGACACCCGGGGCGGGTTCGAATTTTTACATTCCTTCAACGTGACAATTTTTTTTCAAAACACTCGTACTTTACGGACTTTTTTTAGGGATGCGTCCAGTCAAAGTAGCACCTCTAGTCACCAGGTTTCGTAATTTTACGCCCTGATATATTAACTTTTAAACACATTTTTCACTTTTCCTAGGCTCGTGTCTCCTCCTAAATGACATGAAAACCTGGGGCAGAGAGCAGCTTACCCCCCCCCCCCAAGCCTCCTTTTCTACACTAATGGTCCTTTTAAAAGTATTCCGATTTCCTATCCAAGCGTACCATAAACCGTACCTCGAAGGCAAAAACCGTACCTTTTCAGATGGCCAACCGTACTTTTTTGGGAAATTATACTGGCAACACTGTTCTTAATGTTCCCCTCGTAGTCGATATGTCTGCAACTCTAGCGCCACCATCGCTGCCAGGATAAAGATGAGTGACTCGACCCAGAGACCACAGCAGAGGAGGTAGAGATTTGTCTTTTATAAGAACAAGAGATCCAAGTTTCAGCTCCTTATTCGATGAACGCCACTTAGTTTTTTGTTGTAGAAAATTGATGTATTCAAGAGAAAATCGACTCCAGAAATGCTGTTTAATCAATTCTATTCTCTTGTACCGCTCTAGGGTTTTTATGTTAGCACTTGAAGCAATTTGTGGGTACGGTATTGAAGTTAGTGAGCGTCCAATGAGGAAGTGTGCAGGTGTAAGGGCTGAGAGGTCAGAAGGATCAGTGGAAAAGGGTGTGAGAGGGCGCGAATTCAAGATTGCCTCAATTTGCGTAAGGCAAGTGGCCATTTCCTCATACGTCAAATGAGTAGTGCCTAGAAGCCTTTTAAGGTGGTGTTTTGTAGAGCGAACAGCTGCTTCCGCCAAGCTATTGAAATGGGGGGAGTAAGCAGGTACAAATTTAAAATCAATGCCCTCGTGCGCTACCTGACCCTCGATATTGGAATTCGATAGAAATTGAGCTAAATCGTTACAGGCACCAACGAAATTTGTGCCGTTGTCCGATATGATACTCTGAGGTTTCCCTCGACGAGACATGAATCGTTTAAGAGCCGCTAAATATGCTTCACTGGATAGAGACGTAACAAGTTCCAGGTGACAGGCTTTAACAGCATTGCAAACGAAGATTGCCAAATACGATTTTAAAAGTTTGCAGCCTCTACCCTTTCGGTCTGCTATTAGCACTGGGCCGGCATAGTCTACGCTACAGTGTAAAAATGGAAACTCTAGCTCCGTACGAGAGGTCGGTAATTGACCCATAATAGGTTGCACAGCTCCCATTTTGTGCCTGAAACATCGCATACATTTATTTACAATACGCTTAGACAGGTTTTTCCCACCTAGTGGCCAGTAAGTTTGTTTAACAATAGATAATAAAAGCTGAGGCGGAGCATGTAAGTGTTTTATGTGTAATTGCTCAAAAATAATCTTAGTGACGTGATGCCTGCTGCATAACAATATTGGATGTTTAGTATTGAAGTCATATGGAGAATTATTAAGTCTACCTCCTACTCTTATGATATTATTTGAATCTAAGAAAGGAGTAAGAGAAATTAATCGATTTTTATTAGATAAAGGTCTCCCAGCTTTTAAGATAGTATATTCATCAAGAAACGATTCTATTTGTGATTTATGTATAATTAATTTTAATGAATTGTTTAATTCCTGCACAGAAAGAGAACCTGTGAATTTATTTATCTTATTTTTACAATTATGAATAAATCTCTGTAAATATGCTAAAGAATTTTGTAAATATGTTAATTTTGATTTGTTTTTTATTAAATTAGCGATAAGGTCTATATTATTGTTGTTATTATTAAGCGCTATACAACAGGTAATTAACTCTGGCAAATCCTGTTTCGCGTGAGTGTTTGGCATTTTTGGCCACTCTGATTTATTTTGTTTTAAGAAAGTAGGTCCAGACCACCACAATGAAAAAGAACTGATGCGATCAGCCTTCACCCCTCGCGAAACAAGATCTGCTGGGTTGTCTTTCGACGGTACATAGCTCCACGTGTAATGTTTTGTGCACTCTTGAATTTCATATATACGATTACGAACAAAAACTTTGAGATTTGTTGCTGGTGTACTTAACCACCCCAAGACGATAGTTGAGTCACACCAGAAGTAACATCTATCAATAGGCAAAGTTAAAGAGGAGAGTACCTTAGTGTATACCCTGGTCGCAAGCAAAGCTCCACAAAGCTCAAGACGAGGCATTGTCGTGGGCTTTATTGGTGCAACCCTACTTTTAGAAGTCAAGAGGTGTACCTCGACTGATCCTGATTCATCGACGGAGCGAATGTATACACAACAGCCATAAAGACGCTCGGATGCATCTGAAAATATATGAATTTCATGAATTTTAGAATTATTAGCAACAACCCATCGAGGAACTTTTAAATTATTTAGAAGAGGTAAAGTGTGGGCAAAAGAAACCCACATGTCTTTGATTTCCTTCGAAACCTCTTCGTCCCACGTACGTTGCTCGATCCAAAGCCTTTGAATGATTAATTTAGCCTCGACAATACATGGGCTGACAAGACCTAAAGGGTCATAAATTTGACTGATGACAGATAAGATGTGACGTTTAGTAACCTTTTTATTTAGTTGAATATTAAAAGAAAATGAAAAAACATCTAGATCACAAATCCAGTTTAAACCTAAAGTTTTACAAGAAGTGTTTATATTATTATTGGCAATATCTAAAACTTTATGTTGTGTAGAGGAAAATGGGGATATTTGATTAAGAATATTTTGATTGTTTGATCGTAATTTTCTTAAGTGAAATTGACCTGACGCTAATGTTGCGATCACGCCATTGCAAAGGTTGACTGCGTCATTGATAGTCGAAGAGCCACTTAAATAATCGTCAACATAAAAATCTCGTTGAATTGACTCTTTGACATGAATGTCTTCTGCGCTTGATGCTAAGCTGACAAGGCATTTAGTTGCAAGGTAAGGTGCACTAGACATACCGAAAGTCAAGGTATTCAAAGTGTATTTTTTTAAAGGTTCCGATACATCGTACCTAAATATGATTTGTTGTAGAGGGCGCTGTACATGATTAAGCTCAATGGCTTTGTACATTTTTTCTACATCGCCCGTAATAACATATTTATGTTGCCGGAAACGCAACAAAATGGAATATAAGTCATCTTGTACAGTAGGACCTACGAGTTGAATGTCATTAAGAGACAGCCCTGACGAAGAGGCTGCCGAAGCATCGAAGACTACACGCAACTTTGTTGTAAGACTCGATTCACGTATGACGCCGTGATGAGGTAAAAAATAATTTGTTGTTTGAAGAGATTTACACGAAGATTCTTTATTTTCAGTCATATGTCCAAGACGTTCATATTCTGACATGAACTCCATATACTTTTCTTTAAATAAAGGTTCGCGCATGAATTTGCGTTCCAATGATAAGAACCGGCACTTTGCCATATTATAAGAATCGCCTAAGACTGAAGGATCCTCCTTCAGCGGCATAGTGACGACATAGAGACCGTTTTTGTTACGTGTAGTATTTTTTAAAAAATTTTCCTCGCAGACCCGCTCATCTAAGGATAAACAATGTTTGTCTGATACCGCGTCCAGTTCCCAGAAACGAGATAAGTCTGGATTATCGTGGTTCAAAAGGTGACAAACCGAAGATGAGATTGACTTTGGACAGGAAACATACCCAGACAAAAGCCAACCAAGTTAGGTTTCATACAACTTAGGCTGATTTTTACCTAAGTCAATAGAATTATTACATAAGACTGACCAAAATACGTCGGCCCCAACTAAGATATCTATGTCTGAGGGGACGTTAAATGAAGGGTCAGCTAAGCATATTCCCATAGGAAGAGGAATATTATCGATATCGATAAACGATGACGGTAAGGTTTTTGTAATATTAGGTAAAATAAGACAATTAAATGTAAGACTATAATCGTTCTACGACGATTTAATAGTCAGAGTGCAAGATTGTGTAATGTGAGTAATATTGTTATTGATACCTGCCACGGTGGAGCTAACCGTACGTCGTGACACACCCAGCTTACCGCAGAGCGACTGCGTGATGAAGTTAGCCGTACTGCCATTATCAAGAAGCAGCCGTGCTGAGTGCACGCCGCCGTTGCTGTCTACCGCTTTTACGATCGCTGTGGAAAGCAAAACATGCGTAGGAGTAGTAAACTGTTTCGTATTATTTGAATTAGCTAAATGATTAATACTGACAGGCGGAATAGCGGGTTCAATATATTTTTGTGGTTCGTGCAAATGAAGAAGCGTATTGTGCTTTTTCTTGCAGTATTTACATGAAGAAAGCTTGCAATAATTTTCTGTGTGCCCGGGGCGTAAGCAATTAAGACAAACTTTAGATTCATTAGCCTTTTGTATGCGATTTTCAATAGTTAGCGATTTAAATGACTCACAGGCAAAAAGAAAATGATTTTGGTTACACAAAGGACATGAAATTATTTTTTTATTTATATTATTATTGTATTTAGATTTACTATGATTTAATTGTTTATTATTTGTAGTTATAAGTAAGTTAGAATTAGATTTATAAGATTCCTTAATGTGTATTTTATTTTTATTTTCTTGTAAAGTCTCTAACAAATCCGCCCTGCTACTAAGAAAATGAATAAATTTTTCAAGTGACGGAGGATCAATCAAAGTATTTCTATATTCTTCCCATACCCGGCGAGTTATACTATCGAGCTTTTCGGACATCATATGAATTATTAACGTGTCCCAATGCTCAGTTGGTTGATCTAAAGTTGCTAATGCTCGTAGATTTTTGTTAGTGATATCTACGAGACGACGAATCGATGAACAGGATTCCCCACGCATAGGTTCCACGTTAAAAAGTTCACTTACGTGATTATTAACGAGTAGCCTTTTATTATCAAACCTACTACACAATAAATTCCAAGCTGATTCATAATTCTCGGATTTAAAATGTAAGTTGTCGATTACAAGCAAAGCACTACCTTTAAGCGATGCACGGAGATAATGTAATTTGTTGATGTTATCAATGTCACGCCTTTCATGAATTAATGAAATGAATGTATCTCTAAACTCAAGCCAGTGCTGATAGTGACCGTGAAAGGTGGGCAAATCAATTTTGGGCAATCTAACGCAATTAGGTTTAACTGCACCTGTTTGAGGATCCAGGAAGCTTGATACGGAACCATCCAGTCCTTGGTGTTGCGCCGGCCGCTCACCAAGCAGTGCGCGCGCCGTAGTCACCAGCATATAGTAGTAGTTCTCAAAGGTTTCTCGTTCCTTGACCTCTTCGTCGGGATCCTCCGCAAGTGCCTCAATATCGCACTGTAATTTATCGAAATCTAAGTATAATGCGTCAAATTTTTTAAATCGACTTTCTAAGTCTAGCAATTGTGACGAGTTCAGATTGGTTTTACTGGGAATAGTATTTAAATAATTGTTAAAAATAGTAAGCTTAGATTTCATTGAACTACGTTTTCGTATTAATTTTTCGATTTTTTCGTCAGCCATAATTAGCTAAGCAAAGAAAAAAGTTAAATAGGAGAAAAAAAAAGTAATGTAAAAAATATTTATAGTGAAAAAATACTTAAAGTATTTAACAAGCAATAAAACGCAAAGTACGCAGTAAACAAGTCGAGAACAAAAGAATCAGGTGCGCACGCGCTGTTGATAAGCTACGAGCCGAGCGCCGGCCGAAACCGGTTATTATGTAGTAGAATTAAGTTAAATATAATATTATTTTATTATTTCAAAAATTGAAAAGGCCATGAAAAAAAATTCATAGGAATGATTTATCACAATTGAAATGAGATTTAGTGAAATAAAATTAGCAAATATGTAGCAAAATTATTTTGCCTAAAGGAAAGGAAAAATAAGGAGTATTATATATTTAAACTCTGGATAAGAAATAGAGGAATAATTGGAACGAACTCACTTTCCTTTCTTTATATTCCAATGAAATGACTTGACCGAATGGCTGAGGTCCAAAGTCCGTCGCGCTGACCGTCCGTGAAATGACCTTTGACGTGTCGTGTGGCGGCTGCTTTTTGGAATCCAAAATTATGAGTATACTAAGGTTCCAGGTATCTGCTTAAGACCGCTGCTCACGACTCTGCTGGCTTTCCTTGCAAAGTTTTCTTCTTCGAGAATTCTTGATCAACAGTTCCTTTTAAACGGCGATCCTTAAAGGACCATTGTTAGGGTCCTGGGACTTAATAAAAGTGGACTGTATTTTCTCAACTGGTTTATTCACCGTTCACAGTACTTCGGAATCTCGATATGAACAAAACGTATAATAAGGACGCGTCGACGGTGGCTGCCGGACGGGAAGTGGCCCGCGGTCGGTCGGTGGTGTCGGTTCTAATCGCTCCGCCGCCGCTCCTCGCCATCGCCCCTCCCGCGAAGTAGGCGATGGTTCCAACACATGTTTATCCTTAACTTCTGCTCAAAGGGAAATGTAGGCTTTAAGCCACCAGTAGGATATTATATACAGCTACTATAACATCATGTATCAGCTATCAGCTGTCATAAAGTATATCTTTCTGCTCATAAAAATTCTTGATCTTCCAAAACACTTTTATAATGCTAAGACCATTGCTCATATTATCTTTCAAATGAGTATATGTCAGACTTCCTATTTTTTATATCACCTCCCGATAGCCAAAGTACATTTTAAGCGCATTGAAACCTTATCTAGATTTCACAAACGATTTGCAATCTGATCTGACCTCTACAACCTTTCAAGGGTGAGGTAGACTGGGTTAGAACAATATTTCTTCCAAGGGCTAAGAACATACATATGAATGTATAACAAAATAAAAGTAGACAGGAGCTAACAGAAATTTCATAATTATGATCGTTTCAGCTTACTTTTACTATATACAAATACCTTTCCGGTTAGATTTTTAAGTCTTCAATAATATTTTAATTAAAAAAATTGCCATAACAAGTAAGACGTTAACTTTAATACTAGAAGCCTTATTAAGCCAGTAAGACGGTAAGTAGAATTATAAGAATTAGGTCACAGGGAAGCTTACTTAAGGATAAAAAATAACCCTTTGTTTCGTTTATTTAGCACTAGTTAAAAGAAGTTATGTCATACTTGCTTGAGTATAATACTTTGGTTAATGAAATTTCAGAATTGAATAAACAATAAAGACTTGAATAAATTATATAGGTAGTAACCCAGCCTGTACATATCCCACTGCTGGGCATAGGCCTCTTCTCCTATTAGGGAGAAGATATGGAGCTTAATCCACCACGCTGCTCCACTGCGGATTGGTGGATATACATGTGTCAGAATTTCTTCCGGCACATGCAGGTTTCCTCACGATGTTTTCCTTCACCGCCGAGCTCGAGGTGAATTTAAACACAAATTTAGCACTTGAAAATCCAGCGGTGCTAGCTAGGGTTTGAACCCGTGACCTTTGGTTAAAATCCACGTGTTCACACCACTAGGCCATCTAGGCTCTTTTTTATTGTGATACTTTAAATAATGTTATAAAAATTAGGAAATATTTCACGAACTGCTTCGATAGTCAGATTAGATACAATATTATATTCTTTAAATCTGTCACAAAAAAATCATTGACATTCAATTGAAAAAATTCTTACGGAATTAACAGTTACGTCTATAATCTGTACGCTATATAGTTGTTAGCTAAAAGTACAGCCTACAAGGTAACACATACTCGGTGACTTACTCATAGCCACATCGATCACCAATTTCCCTCATCCATCATCAAAATCTATCAAAAGCGATCAAACACAAAACGTTTCGAACCCCCGACCGGACTGAACTGCGGGTCACGTGATAACGATCGTACCGGCGTCTTATCTCCCGCTATTAAATTAATTTCCAACGGGATTCGCCACCTGTAGGCTACTGATTACGAAATACTATTCTTAGCTAATGATTGTACAGTTTTACGAAAATAAATGATAAAATTATGATCGTAAATGATCTGTCAACTCTTTTGCCCCTGTCCAATAAATAAAAAAAAAAAGTTGGGAAATGTTGACGGCATATGTATTGATAGTGCTGAAAAGTGAAAACGATGAGCGAAAACCTAATTAATAAATTGGATGAGTTGTCCAGTTATAACAAGATTTTTATTTTGGTTAAATAAATTTTCTTATGTCATCGTGTAATTAAAAAATTGTAAAATAAATAATATTATGTCAATCACTCTGTCAATTCTGTGTCAATCAAAATTGTTCAATCATCAACTTTGTTGATTTTGAATGTTGCTATAAGCACGTATTTGAAGTTTGAAACTTTGTAGAAGACGAGTTTAAATTTAATTCTATGAATGTGAAACCTAATATTTTGCCCTTAAATTTGTATTAACCCATTTTATTACAAAATAAAATAAACAAATACAAAAGAAAAAAATATAATCAGCATCTACTTAAACCAAAGCCTACATTGTCAACATCAACACTCACATTCAATCCATAAAAAAAATCACAAAAAAAATTTAAACCAGATTTCCATAACATCATTGTAATCACATTACACTATGGTGGCATAAATCAAAGACGTGCAAAGGTGAAGTCATTATGCGTTAATCGTTTTCAATAGCTCTCCGCTCGTGGGGCTACTAAACCTGAATACGGACACAATTTCAAATACTTTAATCTATGGGATCCACTATTCAACCATAAAAAACAATATCATGTCGACCGGCCGTACACGGACCTTAATTACGGACAACGTTTCCAATACAAACGAAAATCAACTCTAACTTTTAGGACACAGAGTTGATTTTTAGATGAGGGAAGTGAGATCATATTAAGCTTTCTAAAAAACATGATAGGGCCTGTGATGGAATGTGGAACACGCGTGAGACGATACTAAATTTGAAATTTGTAATATAGTACAGTCAGCGACGGTAATACGTTAACACTTCGTTATGTCTAGCTCATTGTTGGCGGTCGGGGGCAATGGTGCGCACCGATTTGTATTCCGGTGCGCGTCAAGTGACATTGTACGCTTTAGTCGAATTACAAACGTTTTATATGAATATTTTTTCGGGTTTCTGACGTTTTGCGTGACGGTATTTTTGTGGTATTTTTAAAGTATGGGATTAGTAAGTTTTTTGTTTTATGGTTTATAAAAGTTCGTTGTTCGTTAAATAAAAAAACAACTGATAGATAAAAGAGAAGCTTAGAAAATCAAAATCACGACTTATAACTAAGACTTATAAACATACACGGACTTATAATTTGACTTACTTTCGTAAATATACCCGTCTAACCCCTAATGGCTTTCATCCCGAGCCCTTCAGAGCTCAATAAAGACATCCTACAAATAGAACAATCGCGTGGTCCGGTGTATTAATTCTTTTGAAATAAAAAATCGCACAAAAAAATCCGAGCTCTCTTGTGCGGCGCATAATACTTTTTTCCTCGACTGTACAATGCCAGCTCTTATAAAAGGGCAATATATAGATTGTTGTGTGATTGTACGTCAATGTATTCTTGTATTCATTACTTTATACTCGGATAGATGGCGGGAGTCGCGATGGTTTTTGCTATGAAACGGTCGATATTTTTAGTTTTCTTTTTCTTTTCAATCTATGCTATAGCCTGTGATGTGTCCATTTGAAGTGAATAAGAACTAACTGACCGATCGGAGAATTTACAATTGATACCATAAAAAATGTACCATGTTGTTTGGCATAATTTTATAAATGAATTTTTTTTTATGGGATAGGGCGGCAAACGAGCTGACAGATCACCTGATTGAAAGTGAATGCTGTCGCCCATGGACATTTGCAA
>DVXP01001451.1:0-15010 GCA_018235645.1 Junonia grisea | reverse complement strand
GTATGGTGGTCGTCATATAGTAATATGCAATAATTTATATTACGGTATAGCTTGGTGACGTCATAGAAATATATATTTTAGCTAAGTGTGCGGTCACTCGAAAATTTGTATAGTAATATGCCTAGTTATAAATATATTAATATGACTGTATTATAGCTAAGTGTGTGACGGCCTTTATTTGCTTCAATCAAGGTTTTTATTTTAAATTATTTAAAAAAAAGAAACGACTTTACCAAACTTAATCACACTCTTCCGTTATTAAAATAATACAATTTTGTTTGTCTGTCACCGCGATCAAATCTCTGCAGTTGTTTTGTAAAATATTATCATGAAATTAATTATCAAAAAATGAACAAGATACTAAGAATTAGACACTTAATTGTATGTGTTGTAATATAAAAATCTACGCATTAACAACATGAAAAAAAGTCACAAATTATAACTTATTTTTAAAGAGTTAAGTTGTTGAATATTAAAAAAAAATAAAAAATAAATAACACAAATAAGACAAAATCCATTTATCCAATGATACGTTCGGCTATTCCTTATTAAAACTAAAAAAGAAAAAAACTATCGTTAGTATCATTTTGTTTTCGAACTCGACAAAATGTTATTACGGGTTTAATAAATAGAACCGGCAGTAAGTCACGCAATACAGTGTTTAATGCACGGTGCATTTTTTCGTTCCCAAGGTTCATAGAAAACGTTATTACATTTTTAAATCACTCTTGTGTATAGTTTATATTTCATTCATCAAGTGGTAAGCCAAAAAAAATACAACTGACGTCCGCCATCTTGGTTTTTTTGCGTCACAAAGCTAATGAAAGGACGATATGAGTATGGACGATAGACGAGAATATGAATATGAAGATCTTGAGCGTTATTGAATTGTGAAGTATAAAATATCATATTGCACTTCAAAATTGATCATGTTGGTTTTACTGCAGAAGGTCCCACTAAAACACTGAACTGAAATAGACCGCATGAAAAACGTATTCGTAAAAAGCACTGTTCGCCTTCTGGCTTGGGTAAAAACACAATTAACTACAATATTTTAAATATTAATCAACCATACGGTTTTAAACACATTTATCCAAACCAATGGTTGCAGTACCATTGTTCACCATTCAAGTGCTAAATTTGCACTTTCAAATGCTGGGCGTTAAAGGAAAACATCGCGAAGAAACCTGCGTTACGTGAAGATTTAAATATAGCATTGAAGCAGCATAGTTACAGCAGGGCCTTCATCAAACAGTAGGGCATTTACAGAATGCTTCATCAAGTCATAATTTTGTTTATATTAGCAAAATTTGTTCAATTTTCAGCCGACTATGACTTGTTTGTTATTGCGGTACATTGTGGCCGTCAGAATTCGTAAATGAAGGAAAATTTGTGATAGCCACCAACCGACAATGCTCGACAATAAGCCTGCTGTTTGCGTATTTTAATATAATAAGCGTGTTTGACAATTAGTACCCGAAATAGCTATATTTTTCAGATTTAATGTGTCAATATTTATACTTTATACAGAAATTTTATTTGAATGGCATGAAAATACCAAGTAAATGTAACAAGAAAATTTATTTCGGCATGTAATATGTCGTAGAAATATTAAGAGAGTATAAGGAACTGTATGAATGTATACCACTCGTTGTGAACGATGCAATATTACACATGCAAGTCATTGATTTTTCTTATAGACGTATTATTTGGGGTTTAAATTAATTGATAGAATATTTTTCAAAAAGGTTTATTAAAATTATGTTTCAAAATTGCTGTCACGTTCATTTAAGTGTCTTCAATATTCATCGAAAGGACGGTAATACAAACACACAGAGTACAGTTTATACAGTTTTGAGTAGGTAAGCATAGCTGTACCCAAAGTACTGCAATGACTAAACAATCTTTAAACGGAGGAACCGTGTGAAACGGGAGGGACTGTTTAAAAGAATCCAGCGCTCTCGTTAAAACGTTGGTAAAAAACCCCGAGAGTCCATTATCTGTGAGTGAAGATATAAAACTTTATGACAATAATTAATCGTTTTAATTTAAAACATTTTAAGCTTCGTTTACTTTTAAGGTATATGGTACACTGGTATAAATGTAATACGCATAGTAATGTTACCGTGTTTTCAGGTATTGCAAAAGTATTCAGTTTTCTCTGTGTGTATGTATTATTTTAAACACATGCAGGGAAATAAAAAAACCTGCGTGATTATTGAGCAAACCTTGAAATTATGCACACATACATATATAGACACACACGTATGCATGCATGCATTCTCTCACAACCATACGCTTACCTCAAAAGCATAATTATTAACATATAAAAGAGATTTCGATTTTTTTGCGATATATTAAGACGTATAAGAGAAGTATTGAGGTTTTTATATTGCAGAGATGTTAAAGAATTTAAACATACTTCAAATGGAATTTACATAAAGGTTGAAGGGCTTAGCCTTCGAGCTAAGTCACGTTTACAGCTATCAATCCATTTGGAGTGCATGCAATACAACTTCGCTAATGATCATACTTACTGTAAAGAGATATGAAGGAGAAATTAATTTATTTAACATATTAAATATATGAAATACCAATAAGCTTCATAATAAAAAAAATATTTTATGAAAATGCTGATTTTATACATGAAATATTTCTGGCACGGGACATAAGAAAATATAGACTCATACTTGTCTATTGTTTGCTGCACAGACGATGGACTCGATTGTTCTTTAGATGTTGTCCCTCAAAAATTGCTTAGAGCTCTGATTTTGGTGCGTAATAAAAAAGTTTTTGACGCTCGACAGAAAAAGAGGGTTACCTATTTGTTTGTTGCCAATGTTTGTGGTATCGTAGCTTTTAAACGAATATCCTGAGAGACCGATACTAATGCAGTTTTTACACGATTAGAAGCATCCTTTCTTACATACTTTAATAATGTCGCAAACCTATCGCGCATTTCTAATCAATCTATTCCCTAAACTCATAAAAGTACTAAACGATCTGTTTCACGGAACAAAAGTCTCTCAAACAAATGTAGGTACCTCACCTGTAAAAGCTTTCAAACGTCAATCATAGCATTCACAACTCCCATGTTCCGCACATATCCATCATATATCTCATGAGCTCTAAAACCACATCACGTAAATAACAGTAAACTACTGGCAATTTGTAGGCCGTTACCGAACTTAGGATTCTAGAAGGTTCGATATATCGCTACAAGTAAGAACGGAATTTATTGAGCGTACCTTCGCTGATTGCGTACTACGTGTACGAATGTGTTTTTAGTTTCGGCGATAGCTAAATCCCTATTTTACATGCGGGGAATATTGATGTGGTATCGTCTATGAAAGAATTTATGTTTGGTATTTTCTGATTTTCGGCTTTTTAAGTGACTTCAAGAAAAGGAGTGTTCTCAATTCGACCGGTATATTTTTTTATGTTTATTCACCGATTTATGTCGACATTTTTAAACCGATTTTGATGATTTTTTTAGTTACAAAGAAAATACTTCCGGAATGGTACCATGATAAGGATATCAGTGTCTGATAATGGGATCCTGGAGAAATCGAGGGAACTCCTCAAATTTTATAGGCATACCTATAGTGATTTCGGTTTTTCCCAATGTTATTATATAATAGGTTCATGGTAAAATGAGGTAATTTTCTGAAATTATAACTTTCTTTGATTTTGTTATATTAACTTTGTTTTATTATATTAATTGCTTAAAAAGCATAATTTTACATTTAAAGTCTATCCGTGGCAACGAACACTGTAATGTGCTTGAAACTTCAAAATGATAAAAATAATAATTAATAAGTATACGCGATTTAAAATAATTTGATTGACAATTTTGTTTAGCTGTTTTAAATCGTTAATTATTTCTAATTAAAAGCAAAACCGAGCGAAATTTGAAACGTCCAAAAATACATAATGTTGTTCAAAGTCGTCTATTTCATTATACTTTTGTGTACCACGTTCTCTAGCTCGGAAAAGTCACAAAGACCCAACTTGTAAAACAACATCCGAGCGAACCGTAAAATATCGAGTTTTCCTACAGACTCGCCATCAAATTGTGTTGCCGTTTTTCAAAGGATCTATTACAAATTTGGTCGTGTCGCAAAATGGGAATTTACGTAAATTCGTCGAGAAAAGCGTCAACCCCGATCGATACTGACTCTAATACACTATTCGCTTTATATCGGAATTGTACCTTCAAAATCCCATTCCGTTTACCGGAACGTATATGTATGTTGATACGAATTAGAAACCCTTTCCATTGTGTAGTTATGTGTTGTGACCTTTTTAGCACAAATGTATTATCAATCTATAGAAAAGTGTAGTCCCATGTATGTGAACTAAACTGAAACAATTTTATGTAAAGTAAAATTTAAAAAGTATAGTTTAGTTTATGTTTAGTTAGTTGACATGGAGGAACTTGCGATGATTTTTATGTAATAACGGATATTGAAAATTCACACTAAAAATAGATAAATGATAAGCGAACCCGCGGTAAACAGCTAGTTAGATACAGAGCTAGAGTTCATTTACGCTGGTAAAAATTTAATAAGATAAGCTTAGAGCACCTCATATAGTTTCATTCGTCTTTTTGGTTTCGTATAATTCCGGAGAAATCGTTTCATTATTAACAAGGCTCGGCTCACAGCTTTCGCGTAGAAAATTATGAGCTATCACGTAAAAGAAAAATCTACGACATACCTCGAGGTCCTGTATATCTTTATATTAAAATTTGCCTTTGTTACGAGGGAGAGCCATGCATTTGCACCAATGGGCCGGCTCGACCGGAGTGATACCACGGCCTCACAAAAACCGGCGTAAAATGACTCTGGCATTGTATTTCACCGCGAGAGTGAGGTTATCGAAGGCCCAATTCCCCACCCCTTCCCCATCCTTTCCCCATCCATTCCCCTTAAAAGGCCGGCAACGCGTTTTGTTGCACCTCTGGTGTTGCAAGTGTTCATGGGCGGCAGCATTCACTTTCCATCAGGTAATCTGTCAGCTCGTTTGCCTCCTATCCCATAAAAAAAAATAGACACGTGTAATGTGTGCACTTTACCGTTGCTGAGCGAGTGGTGCGCGCTGGAGTCGTTGTCGTCGCTGTCGCTTCCGCTACCGCTGTCGCTGTCGCTGTCGCTCGACGAACTCGACGAGCTGTCGTCCTGTCGAGGCACCTGAAATAAAATAAGACAAAAAAAATTAACATAACAGTCACTTTTGTAAGATTTTTTTTTTTATTAAAATCGTACATTATTAAATACATTTTTGGTGATAAGCCACTTTTGATAAAGTTAAATCTTTGCTAGCACACTTTACCACCACTCTCACGACTCATACTTAGTGATACATTACGAGTGTGTGAGTATGAGTAAACTAAATTTATAAGTCGCACGCCATTAATGGTGTAGGACCACGCACGATCAAAAATTTTAAAAATATTTTTGGTTAATTTATATTTTATTATTTATGTTATGTGTTAGCCTTATGGAACCCCCATTTGAATATCCGCAGTTAAAAATCGAACACTGTTTATTATTACTTCCTCTGTATTACACTATCCCCAACATGACTATAATAAGGCTACTCACAGCGGAGGGAGGCTGCGGCGCCGCGGGGGGCGGGAGCGGGGGGCGCGTGTTGTGTCACATGCTGGACATGCGCATGTTGAGGCACGTGTAGCGGAACACCCCGTATATGTGTTACTTCCTGTATTACACTATCCCCAACATGATGAGATTACTCACGGCGGGTGGAGGCTGCGGCGCCGCGGAGAGCGGGCGCGGGGGGCGCATGTTGAAAATGTGCGTATTGGGGTACGTGTGGCGGAACATATATAATTATATGTGTTACTCCCTCTGTACACTATCCCCAACATTATGATAAGATTACTTACAGCGGGAGGTTGTGGCGCCACGGGGGGCGCGTTTTGCGGAACACGCTGGACATGCGCATTGCGGCACGTGTGGCAGAACACCCCGTATATCTGTTACAAGATATCTAATATACCTGTTACAAGAACAACAAGATAAGGCTACTCACGGCGGGGGGAGGCTGCGGCGCGGCAGGGGGCGGGGCGTGGCGCGGCGGGGCGGGCGCAGGGGGCGCGTGTTGCGGCACATGCTGGACATGCGCATGTTGTTGCGCATGTTGGGGTACGTGTGGCGGAACATGCGGATGTTGCGGCTGTGGTGGAGCCTGTGGCGGAGAACGCGCGGGGGCGTCGTCGAACCCTATCATGGGTAGCGACGCGAGCGTGCTGTTGCCACCTCCCGACCATCTGAGGAAGAATTGGTACTGTTTTAGTATGAGAACTGTAGATATATATTTGTACTGTGTTCTTTTTCTTTATAGCAATTATTGTTATAGAAAATATTTAAGAGACGATTGCAGTTTCAAAGGTTCATTAATGTTTTGTAATCTTATGTATTTTTAATGATTCCTATAATACATGTAACATAAAAATGTGTTTAGCGAGGAAGTGATGATGTCACGGATGATATGGAATATGATTAGTGTAACCTCATGGTACTAAACTATACAATACTATTCTATAAAGCAATTTGCCTATAGACATATAGAAATTATATACTAGGTAGAAATTAATATATTAAACTCACGGAGCCTGTGGTGGCGAGGTCTTAACTCGTGGAGGAGACCTGACCATGTTCTGTGATTTTTGGGCCCCATGGTTGAACCTGTTCTGATTATTGTGGGCGCCACTGGGGCCTGTACCTGAAATAATTAAGCTATTTGAGAAAACTTATACCACAGTTAGTATTGTTGGTAGACATTTAAAAATTAATTTTTGATTTTTTTTTTTATGAACAGAACAGACAATCTACCTAATGGGTGGTTATTGTTGCCATGTTTCTTGATAATAAAATTTTATATTTAAAAATTTAAAATGGCAAATTGAAGAATTTAGGCCAAATCTTACAAGTGGCGAGCAAATCCCAAATGTATCGCAATTCTTGGTTTGACGTCAAAAAATACATTAAGTACAATTAATTATTTGCCTTATCAAATACCTGTATTATTATTATTCGTGCGTCTGTTAGTAGCGACGCGAGTACGAGACGACGACCTCTGAGTGGTGTTGGTGAAATCCGTTGTCACCGGAGTCAATGGCCGTGGCTTCTGACTTGTTTCTTGTCTGAAATGCATATTTCATAATTTAGCGAACTTAGCCATACATTGGGCCTCATTTTTAAGAGTTTTTGATCCTTTCCGTCCTTTCGGTGAACATCAGCAGTATATGCCAAGACGCACTATAAGGGGGGTAGGGGCCTCCACCAAATTTGTCACGTAATATCAAGTGCAAATATAAATTTTAATGACTATTTAAAGTTTCGACGTTGAATCAACGACTACATATACAACCTCCTCTGCCCTTCAGTAGGTCAAGTAACATCGGTATGTTCTCTTAGTGTTATAATTAGATCTATATTTTGTAATAATACAAAATTTAAGTCATCCTTAATTAGTTATAAATTAAGTGTGAACATAAATTTTAATTGATGGAATAATTTAGAAGTTTAGGATCATAGCCGAAATTTTAATTTTGAATGCAAGTGTGTTTGTTGTTATCTATAAAAGCTTATTTTTCTAGAGAAACAAATACAACTTTCAATTAAATACCCAATATAACAAAATCCAAACTAACAAGAACAAAACCACTGGTTAAATTGAGTTTTGAAAAACAAATTACATGTAAAAATATCAATTAAATAATCTATATACTTACCTTGTCTTTTTAACTTGAATATTGCTCGATAGCTTCTCCAACGTTATCTCGCCCGTAACTCTATCTATTATCAAAACACACTCCTTTGTGTAAGGTCGCTGACTTCCTTTGAATACTGTCTGTGGAACCCCTGCGCCATCTGCAAATCAAACGCATTAATATTAAAATGACAATGACAACATACAGAACACAATCTGAAAGAGAAAATTGAACATGAACAGCACTCTTTCAGATCATTTTCACTTAAATTCGATTTTAAGTTCATTCATTGCTCTACGTTCTTTGGAGGAAGATACAAGAAAAACATATTGTGAAAAATATTATACAACACAGGTATTGTGCAATACTTACTGAGAGTCCTCAATCTCAACTTATGTAATCTCATAATGTTATGGAATGACTAAATAAATTTTATTTTTATTTTATTTTAATAGGTTTGGAAAGAGATAAGAGAGCAGCCTTAATAGGTTTGCATAGAGAGAGAGAGAGAGAGAGAGAGAGAGAGAGAGAAGTTGCGAGATATATTTTAATATTCTCTTATTTTGTTCATTATCTACTTCGTAAATTAAAATTCCTAAATTATAAAAGTAGTTTCTTTATAATATTTCCAGTTCTGGGTATTGAAAAACTTTCAGACAAATGACTGGAGTAACTATAAAATAATGGCTGACGGGTGAGAATGGAAGAAACGGACATATGAAGACAGGAGGTAGAGGGGCTGATTAAAAGAATAAAAACTTAAATTATCAACTTACCCAAGTGTGGCACAGTTACGGTCACTTGATTATTAGTCCCAACATCAACTGTCGCCATTTTGTTAACATCCACCGAAGCTGGCTTGAAATCATCTGTGAAAAGAAATAAAATAAGTATTTTATTAGCAGTTATAAGAATTTTTTACCTGTGGTTTGTTTTGTTTAATCGAAAAATGGGGTTTTGTTCTAGTTCAATGAAGCAGAACGTATTTTAGTAAAGTCAGACAAAATGCTAACAACAAGTTAGATTAATTTTTGTTACTGTTGATGTTGAAACTATCAACACTCTTGGTTGTGGCTTTGTTTTTGATTATGTCACTTTTGTTATTAAATATTACTCATACAATATCTATATTAATTATGACCATCCAGAAAATTATTTTAATTTCAAAGTTTTATTTTATACATACAAAAGGGTATAAAATGCAGACCTATATATTATAATAACTTCTTTCTTCTTTCTTAAGTTATTATTTATTAAATAGGTACTAAATTTTATACTGCATATGCAAAAATTACTATAAATTTAATTAGGACAACAAACAAAAGTGTCACTTTACAAAAATGTAAATGTGAAGCAATTCATTTGTTTTCTTTATTAAAACTTTTATCAAATGTTGTTGGTAGTTTGAAATTGTACAAGTTTTTGTGTCTAATCCAGAATACACTTAT
The DNA here is from genome assembly GCA_018235645.1 of Junonia grisea. NCBI lineage: Eukaryota > Metazoa > Arthropoda > Insecta > Lepidoptera > Nymphalidae > Junonia > Junonia grisea. Next base: position 5,821 of record DVXP01001451.1, on the reverse strand, counting down.
TTTTAATTTAAAATCAAATTTGTACAAAATTTTAAAGAAATTCTTTGTATTTTTCTTTTCTTTATAATCTCTTTTATTTCTTTTCTTTTAAGTTATTTTTACAGTTTTTCGATATTAAACATTAATTTGATTATTGAAATAAAATTTTTTATACAGATTCAAATAGCGTATATTATTTTTATCATCCCGACATTTTCAGCACTTTACAGAATTCGTGGTCACGGGTAGATAAAAATAATTAATATATGCGATTTAAATCCATTTAAAGTATTTTTATTTCAAAGTGTAACAATCGCGAAAATCTAAGACAACATTAATTTAATTAGTTTGATCTATCAATTATATTTTTAACCTTGAAATATTATTTGAAATATGTGGTATATTTATACATTCTTAGATTTTAATTACAATGTTATAAAACAATGCTTGTCAGTTCATTTAATGGTAAGAAATGTGACATTTCTTATGATATTTTTTCATTTACATGATGTGTGATAAAACATGATTTTATCTCAACAGGGAAATATAGTGGGAGATTATCTTTTAAATAAAAAAATTAATTATTTACTAAATCTATTTGCCTATGCATTATCCTTTTGCAGTTTTCCTACCTCAAATTGGCAAAATAATTTATGCTTATGACATAATGAAAAGCGATTAAAATAAATTTGTAGTGAACTCTTTCAGTTGGCTTGCTACTGATTACACCTATTGATCATGTTATGATGTAATGTACCAAAGAGATTTTCTTAATAATAGGGTTACCTAATAAAAATACTTTTCCTTAATGGTAAACTATAGTGATTGGACAAGAGTCAGTGTATGCAATGTGGTGTGAACATTGGCTAAGGTTACCTAATAGGAATACTTTTCTTTAATATTAAATGTGTTGACTGGACAAGAACCAGTGTATTCAATGTGGTGTGGACACTGACTAAGGTTACCTAATAGAAATACTTTTCTTCAATAGTAAACTGTGTGGATTGGACAAGAATCAGTATATTGATGTGGTGCGGACACTGGCTAAGGTTGCCTCGTAGGAATACTTTTCTTCAATAGTAAACTATGATGATTGGACAAGAACCAATGTATTCAATGTGGTGTGGACACTGGCTAAGGTTACCTAATAGAAATATTTTTTCTTAATAACAGTGGTTTCAAAAATTATGCCTAAATCTACACTCACCTTTGTAGTGTTAAAATAAGTTTTAATATTACAAGAACTTACACTTGATGGTGTGGTACTGAGATGCCTTATTGTTGGTGAAACTCGTGCCTAATTTCAGCTCCCTTACATCATAGTTCAGACTATGTTTATCTGCCATCTTAGCTTCTCTCTGCCATATGTTTGCACCTGTTTAAACAGAAATATTAAAAGATTTTACATAGGAATTAATTGAGGTATGTTTTGAGGAAATATTAAATTTCTACCTAAGACCTTTAATATGATGAGTTTGGCATATAACAGTATTTGTTAACTAAATAGGTTTGAATAAATTAATTTTCTTAAAATATCATGTCATACATTGATAATAATAACTTTATTTTAATTATTCATAATTAGCATTACATTGTCAATTTCTTCTACTTCATTGACGTAATAAAAATGTTTTTATTATTTGTTGAATTGCTCATAATTTATATTAGTTGAAAATTTTTATTTGCTTAATTAAATAAATTAAAAAATTATATTTTCAGTATATTCAAAACCTGTGTGCATTATTTAAAAACTTAGAAAGGTTATGTGTCTGTTGTTTTTCTCGGGATTAATGTTATGCATACGTATTACATTCACTTAACTACAGCTGACAAGCTAAAAAATTATTTCTGTCTTATTCGAAATTTGGCTTGAATATCATTATATTTGAAGTGAAGACCTTTTGAGTCCTAATTTTACAATCGAACTTCATATCACTTATCATTCAAATATAATTAATAAAAGATCTAATAGACAAAATATGGCAAAGTGATAAATTAATTCCTCGTACTATACCTTTGATAATTTCTTTCGCCAAGGTTACACGTTGATTATTCTTATGAAATAAATTTCATAATCAGCGAGATTTTGCAAAATTTTGCATTGCAAATATGATTCTTTGAATCAAGAAAGATTGAAATAGTCCAAAAATTAGACATTGACTACTCTTTCGACCTAGTTCTCATGATGGACACGACGGTTGACGGCTAATCGGGTGACAATGACAATTGAGAATTGACAATTTGCTTACCATAAACTTATACGGTAGATATAGACTTTACCGATTAATAGATAGATAAATCCATTTTTTTATCCGGATATGATCAGGATACAATTCTACAAAAAATCAGAAAAAATGACTAATAGATTTGATTTGTAATAAACAATTATTTTCTAAATAAGTAAAGGTGATAATAACGTATTATTTCCTTAATGTATGACACCGAAATTAGACCATAAAGAATTATTATTTTACGATTAAATTATTCTCGAACTTTCGAAGCACTTCAGTGATCATCCGGTTCAAGTTTGACATCGACCCATCAGAGACACTGTGTAAGTTAGATATTTTTTAGTAGATAAATATTAAGGTATCTAATAGGAAAATAACACAATTTTCATTTTTATTATATTAATTTATTTATCGTAATATTATTTTTTAATTTCAAAACCTGTTTAAATCCTGCCGAGTACTTTTGCTGTATATTCGGTTATTCAGTAATCGATACACTGCTGGATATACTATTCGTTACAAGCCTACAAAAGACGTTACAAAGATGTCGATGTCAAAGATGCGTGTAGATATATCTAATAATATCTACTAATAATAATAAATACTCTTTATTGTACACCAATAATAAAAAACAAGGTTAGTCCGATTAACCCGACCGACTAGGTCCGATTAAGTATATAATTATTATTCTATAATTATATACTTATTATTATTCTATAATTATATACTTATTATTCTATAATTATATACTTAGTCCGATTCATAAAACTTGAATAATATGAACTATATGTGTTGCTGCGCAGAACAAAAAAATTGGTATCTTATCTATAAATCAGAGTCGAGATAATTTCGATGAACATGCGCAAATTCTAATTTGACTCGAGTTCAGACATTTCGAGTTGATTGAATTTCCCTATACATCCTTCCATTACTTGTGTGGTCTGGAAAAAAAAGACAATTTTATTATGTTTTCAAAACTTCGAGAGTCGAGAGAGAGAGACGAGTCAGAAAGGGTGGAACAAAAGATAGGCTAGCAACGAATATACAGTTACTATTCGGCAACTTTTATGATATTCAGCCGAATACCGAATATTTACATACTGCTTGGCCAAATACCGAATACTTAAGTCATTTATATTGATTTTTGGCGATGAGCAGATTCCCTATCGTCGACTCGCAGAACTAGCGTAAGACAAATAATGTCAAGTGTCAAGTGGCAGAAACTTTTTAAAGATGAATTAAATATGGAATTAAAGCCACAAAATTAAAAACTAACTAACTGAATATGGAATCGGATTACTTTTCAAGTACTACAAAATAATCAATAACGTCTGTATGTTATCAAAATAATATCAATACTCTTTTAGATTTCATCTAATTTCAACTTCACGAAGAAATCTTATAGTATTTTCGATTACCTTGTAAATGTCCAACAACGAAATCACATCACAGATTGTTTTAAAAACAATCAAATTATAAACTCGGGTTGTTTCCCACATATTTGTTCGAAAAGTATCTGTCAATTCTGTCTTATACTAGTTCCGCAAACCGCCACTAGGGAAATTTTATCGCTGCCAATAGGGAGATAATTGGTAAAATAAAATAAAAACAACAATAAAAAACACTTTATTTCGTGTAAATTCATGTTTTTAATACTTTTATCTCATATATTTAAACGAGCAATTCTTGTATATATGTATGTACCTTTGCATCTTCAATCTCAGAATTAGTTGGATGGGAATCAGGGTGTGATGATGGAGCTGGAAGGTGGCAAAAGGAACTTTGTAATTAAGCGACGTAACTCCGAAAATCGAATTTGGGTTCGTTTGATTCGTCTTGCCAAGTACTCTGACGTTGTATGGTAATCAGGGTTTGATAAGAGCTGAAAGTTGCCCACGGGAACTCAGTAATTGAGTGCCATAATCTCGTAAAATTTGAATTCATTTAATTCATCTTGGCGAGTACTTTGGCGCTAGATGGTAACCAGGGTCTAATGATTGAGATGGAAGGTGACCACGGAAAGTCAATATTTTAACGACACATTCCCATCCGGTTTCGACTCGTATGATTTATTTTAATAAGTACTTTGATACTAGGTCTCAGAATGAAGCTAGGAGCTGGTTTGAAACAGCGACAAAACCAGGTCGAGTATGATTTGTCGATGTTTGGACCGTTTTTGTGTTGGGCTGTGGTTTGGTGGACGTGCGAAACTAAGTTTAAAATTTTTGGATACAGTTTACGTTTTACGTATTAAGTAATGTCAATATAGTTTTAATCTTAAACAGGATACAACTCGAATGATCACCGAGTGAAGCTCGGTTATCCGGTACTAATTAGATATAATTTAAGTAGACATTGGTATATTATCATCGGTGGTATTGGTACCTATACATAAATAGGTATATTATCATTATAAAGGTTACATTATTATATATTTTCTATACTACAGTCTGCACTATTTTGCCCGCTACATCACCCTGTCACTCACCTCCATAGGTTGACTGGAACAAATCTCTTTTAGACATAAGTCCACCTTTGCCTGTATATTACTGTACCATCATTGTAACATATTTTAGTGCAATAAAGAATATAATAAGGTGTATTATTTTCAAATTACTATTTTATTATTTCGCACCCGTGAAAGAAGAGTCAACTAACTCAAAATATCTACCACTTCAAAAATTGCTCTAATATGTAAAGTTTCAAAGTGTTTTTTCAGGGACACATTTTTTGATTTAGTTGACTCTTCTTTTAGGGGTGCGATTTAATAAGTGTTGAAAAATCGGCGTTTTACCCGGTTATGGTAAATCAAAAGGAGGGTCATGAATCATGATTCTGACCTGTATGTATGTGGGTATGGAATTATGGATGTTTATCTGTTCCCTCACAACTTCTAAACTAGTTATCATAATTGGACAAATAAGATGTCATTTGAAACCTCGTCATCCGCTAGTTATAGGCTATGGTACGTAACATCACATTGCGTATTTCACATTATATTTCTTCGTATTATTATTATATTAATTATGCTGAGTTTGTTATCACATGAAAGAAGTTAATTGGCACATATTAATTTTAAATTTGTTATGTATTACTCACGGCATACGTTTATTAACGTCAAAGTAATATCCTTGTTTTAAACAAACCATTATAGCGCTTGTGTTTATATACGTAAGAACTAGCGTCAGATCGAAATTACGGTTTCGGTTTCGGCCAAGTTTCGGCCAAAAATCAGGTTTTGGCTGCAATTTAGGTTTCGGCCAAATTTGGCCGAAATTTTAGCCGAAACCGACACTATTTTCGCAAATTCACTTTCTCGAGGCAACGCTTTGGCGGACGCTGACGACTCTGTTCGGGAATCATCGGGAAGATTCGATTTCGGTTTCGGTTTTGACCGGAAAACCGATTTACACTAGTAAGAACCATATTTAATTGACGTTATGAAAATTATTAAATTCTTTTAAGTATAGAAAGTTTTTACGGTGTTGTTGTAGCCACAACGGCACATCGCTACAGGAAAAGCAGAACTAATAAAAATTATACATGAAATTCTAATTCGTTTTCCTTGTTTTTTTTTTTTTTTTTTTTTTTTATTTTTTTTTTATTTTTTT
>DVXP01001450.1:0-15010 GCA_018235645.1 Junonia grisea | reverse complement strand
TGACCTGGCCGGGGATCGAACCCGGGACCTCCACGTCGCAGGCCGGCGTGTTGACCGCTGCGCCACGGAGGTCGTCAGATAAACGATATTCACGTGGGTGCAAATTCAACGTAGCCAGGTGCAAAGCCTAGTACGTAATAGATAAAGCTATGATTGCAAACAGAGTCATTGTGGTCACTACAACTGACTGAAGTAAGTACTAAGGGTCGGTCTGTTCGATCACCGCTCATGACAATTTTTTTTTTTGTTTCAATTCGTTATATCATTAGTTTAGATTGTTGATTATTTTTTCAATTGCATTTGCATTTTAACCTTAATTTTTGCTTTTATTATAGACCTCGTCTAGAATTTTAAAACTTTTCATCAATAATAATTTATCGTTTTGACCTGGCTGCTAAGCCAAAATTTTTTGACATTTGTTTTATTAACCTTTTCGCCTTTTTTTGATGTCGATTAAAAACGGTATCAACTGGTCGATTCCTTCAAAGATTTCAATTAAGAAAATATAACACAACAAACAGGTTTTCGATTTGTACTCACATAAAGCAAAGCTGTACTTACTTAAAGCCATCTAATTGAAATAAACGGACACGGCGCAACAATTATTGTATGTATATGAAACAGCTCATTAAATACAACACATGCATAACGCATGTTTGTAAACGTACTATGTTACAACTATTACGTGGTTGCTTATTTTTAAACCCTATGTAATGATTGCATAATGTTTGTTTTGATTATAAATGGCCGAGCATTTAATATTGTTTATCGATAAATGTATCGCGCTCTTAGAATAAAAGTGACTTAACGCCAAAATATCGCTAGTCTATACATCCCACAGCTGGACAAAGGCAAAGGCAATAACCCGACTGATTTCTTCCGCTCTATTGAAAGGGCTATGTTTCGATCAGCTAACTAGTTGGACGTTGAGTGACGTTTGTTCAATCAACGTTCGGCCTAGTCATTCAATTAATTGTCGTCATTCAATGAACTCGCTAGTGATTCAATTGAATAGCGGATTCAACAAGATGACTGCGACATATAGATTTTTTAAACTATAAATGTAGGTACCCGAAATTAAATTATTAGCAATTTTTGTCTCTATATTATCGTATTAGTTTTGAAAGTAAAACGTTTAATTAATTACAAACTTCTGACACAAGATGTTACCCTTGAAAACTTGTCACAATTGCAAAACGAAAACAACTGTTTTGTTTTACCCGACTGCGGCGAAGGCGAAAGGGTTGTGATATAAACAATAAACATGATTTTAATTACGTTAAATCGGCGTTGGTGTCGGCATGATATTTCTTTTAAACATATGTTTTGTTCACGTTCACAGACCCACACATCGGCAGGACTCATTTAGATCAGCATTTGACTCAACTCTTCCATTGCTTTTGCAAAGATGACAATATTTTCGGCAAAACGACAATAAGACATATACTCTACCATTGATATTGACGTTTCGTCCAATCCAGTGCAGGGTCTTGAAGACGTCATCCACGACGGAGCTGAATGCATTTTCACTGATCTTGGATTTGGGCGGTCATTATCGCGGGGTTGTAAAGACGAGATCACTTCGATATATTGCCAGTCGATTTAGCAGAGACTCCAGAACTAGCCAGGTGTAGGTCAAGTTCAGGAGTTGGTTTCGGAGACAAGACGACCACTCCCCTGGAACAGCCTTCTGGCTTCATGTACACGTAGATGACGGTATTAAAAAGCTAAGCTAAAGTAGGTAAGATTTCCTGATGAATAAATATTTTAAGAAAAAATCATGTCCAAATCTGATGTATGATTCATTACTTTATTTCTCAGGTTCGTTAAAAATGCACTCAGATTTTGACCAGCCGTGACACCGATATTTGGCTTAATTTCGGTGTTAATCAATACATACGCAGCTTTTATTTTATTTATCAGATACGGTATTCCGGTTTCATATGAAACGACCTTCGTCATTTAATTGGATGTATGTTTACAACACGCATTCCTTAAGAAAGTTACTGACATTGAAAAGTGCGTTATTGCGGCATATCTTATTAACATTATACAGGCGAAATTTTGTAAGTTTGACTGTTTTTTTTTCTCTGCAAAATAACAAGAATTGATTTAAGGATGGCTTATTACTAATGTTAGATATAGGCTGCATTTTATCTGTAAAATTCAAAGTTATTTGTGAAATTGTGTTAAAAAATTGTGAATTGTAAATTGTAACACCCGAGAAAACTTTCAATTGAAACGGAAAAATTGCTGGCGCGGACGAAGTCGCGAAGGCGCGGAAGAAGTAGCCAGATGTTCATAACAGTATAATAATGTATGTGGTGTTATAATGTATTTTACGCTGTTTTTATCAGGGTGATGAAGCTACGTAGACTAGAATGAAACTATGACACTTGGGCTAGCGTGAATTGGTACGTCTGCTTGTTTTTTTTTCTTTGGTTCAATTTAACAAAGATCTTTCTCTATTCAGGATAGTATTCATATCAATTTATAAAAATATTTATGTTTTCATTAAATAGATATATTTATAATTCTAATATTACGTGTTTTTTGAAAATGCCAAGAATATAAAAGTTGAATATTCCTGAGTATAGTGGGTAATGTTATCTGTGGTAGATGTGGTGGTACGTCACTTGATATAATCTGTGAATATTAAAATATTGGCACGGAGGCGTAGCTCAACTGCATAGAATGGTTTTTATCTATAGAAGTTCTGCCTCTTCTTACGTAATATTGTATACTCTTTGGTTTTTATGTGAGGAGGTATCACTCCCATCGATCCGGGCGGCCCATTCGTGCATATGCATTACACGTGAACTAGAGCAATCGATGTCGCTAGATATAAAGCTTTAATAAAACTTTAAGTACTTTATTACTATTTTATTTATTTAAGATTATAATGTAATTGAATCTATTTAAATTAATTAATTTCATATGTTACAAAGTATTCTCAGGAGTTTTATACGTTGTATGCAATATATTGTTATAATAAACTATATTAAATATTTCTTTGTGTATTTAATGAACAGTATTTTCTAAATATTTCTAAGGATTCTTTTGAAGTATACATACAATATTGTAACGAGTCTGGTTATCTTTGTTCCAGCAACAACATAATATTTACAAAAAAAAATATATAATAATAAAATAAAATAAATGAACATTTTTCAATTTTTATTTTTATTTTTAATTTAATAATAATTATTCATGTTCATATTCATAAAGTACCTACTTTATGATTTTCTAGTATGTTCTGGTAAACGTGATTATTCTATTTAGGTATATTTAGGTATATATAATAAAGAGTTTTGTAAGAATAAATAAAAAAATATATTTTTAATAGGGAGATAATTTTTTATATCAAATGACTACAAAAACTCAATAAAAACGGAATTGCTTTATATGTTCTTTTATATACTTTTTTAAACTACAAAAAAAGAGTGTTCTCAATTCCACCGGTATATATTTTTTTAATGTTTGTTCGCCGATTACTTCGCCATTTTTAAACCGATTTTGATGATTTTTTTTAGTTAGTAGGAAGATACTCCCGAAACGTTTTTTCAAAGTATTTTGGTCATTTGCTTACGAAAAGTTATTTATGACTTTTTAGTTTACTTTTGAAAAGGTTTTTTTTTTGTAAAAAGTTATTTATCTACAGTCATATTGTAAATAGGAAAGATTTTGTTTGTTTATTTGGATCGTAAAGGCTCCGAAACTACTTGAATTTGAAAAATTCTTTCACTGTTGGGAAGCTACACCACCTCTGGTGTACAGCTGTATGAAAATTTTCAAAAAAGGTGTGAATACCCGTGCGAAGCTGGGGCGGTCTGTTAACATGAAATAATATTATCATTTTATACTTTTAAAATTTTTTTTTGATTTATTTTATAAAATAAATCCAAAATAGTAATTAATATAACTTTTTTTTAAATATTTTAACTTTAAAATGTAAAAACGAAATTCGTTTAAATTTTTGGTCCATTTTTAAATATCATGTACGCTATATTTTTATATATGCATTGAACACATAAAATCTATTTATAAATTGTAATGATCCACAGTTATACCACACATTTCAGGTATTAAGAACCTAAAGTCCTAATTTCATAAGTTAAGTTTATTTTATAAAGATTTAATTTATTTATTAAGAAATTTATCTAGAAAAAAAAAATCATAAATTTATTGATTAAGCTGCCTATTCTGTACCTCGGCGTTAAGACTTTTAAATAAATAGTGGGAAATATTTCGTTGTTTTAATAGCTTTCTTGGAGAGACGTACAAATTAACTATATTTTGGAATCGTTCGCGACACTTAAGACGCACAAATCATACATCGTTATGTGAAAGTTAAGTATAATATAATAACAGACAGTTAATGACTTAATTTTATTTTTTTAAGAAATACAAACAATGGTAGCGCCCACTTCAATCAAGTTTAAAGTAGGTTATGTTTTTGTGGTGTTAATTTTGAGTAAAAAAACTGTATAATTCCCTATTATTCTAACGATATATCTTAACTAAATGACATGTTTGACAAAACCTCGTCATAGAAGCCTTTAAAAAGTAGAAAAATTAAATCGCTTTTATCATCAACAGTAAATAATTTAATAATTATACAAGCATCGTGCGTCTCTATTCGCAACAAGCCCTTTCATTTCATACCCATATTGTAGTAGAAATACAATAAAACTAACTATTTCGCCATCTTGAATTTAGAATGTCGTCACATTATTTTTTAAGTTACTCTCAACAAGCCCTTCCATTTCATTCAAGCATTTTGGATTTCGAATGACGTCACGGATTTATTGTATATTAGGTATCTATCATCCATGTTGTATGTCATTAACAAAATAATTAATTATCTGTGTTGCTGGTAACGCCATCTATGTTCTTAAGTAAAAGTGTGTTACAGTTTAAGAAAAACGCTGAACTTTCGTGTAGATAATGGCTATGAACTATATTCAAAGTGTTCCCAAACTGAAAGGGAGGGAAAATTATGAAGAATGGAGTTTCGCGGCAGAAAATTTGTTAGTGCTAGAGGGTATGATTCAGTATATCAGAAGCCCAGTGCCTGGCACAGAAATAAAGATTGCAGAGGACGAAAAAACTAAAGCGAAGTTAATATTAACTATTGATTCAGGACTGTATGTTCATATAAAGGAAACAAAAACTTCTTTGGAATTATGGACAAAGCTAAAAAACATGTTCGCAGACTCCGGTTTTTCTAGAAAAATATCTTTACTGAGACATTTAATTTCAATCAGGCAAGAAAGCTGTGATTCAATGACAAATTATGTAACGCAAGTTATTGAAACAGCGCAAAGATTGAAAGGAACCGGATTTGCCATTACAGATGAATGGATTGGTTCGTTGTTGTTGGCCGGTTTACCAGAAAAGTATTCCCCAATGATCATGGCGATCGAACACTCCGGCATACAAATTAGCACAGATATAATAAAATCGAAATTAATCGACTTAGAAGTTTCATTAGATGTTGACACCAGTAGTGCAGGTGGCGCTGCATTCGCGGCTAAAAAATCGTATTCGAAGACACAGAACAACACTAAAAAACAAAATGGCTGTCATCAACAACAAATGTCATTGTCTTCAAATATGCAGTCGAAAAAATTAATTTCGTGTTATAAATGTAAACAAAACGGCCATTTTAGAAATCAGTGTCCGTTCTTGCAGAAAAATAAACAAACTAATGCGTTTAGCGCGGTATTCCTAAATGGACAATATAATAAAAGCGAGTGGTATATTGACTCGGGTGCTAGCGCGCACATGACATCAAATGAAAAATGGATAAAAAATGCTAATTTTACGCCAATTTTATCAGAAATTATAGTAGCTGACAATACAAAGCTACCCGTAATGTGTTCTGGAGATGTAAAAATTACTACAGACTGCAACTACAATATAACAGTCAAGAATGTTCTGTGCATTCCAAAATTGTCAACAAACTTGCTATCGGTGAGTGAGCTCATAAAAAATGGAAACAAAGTACAGTTTGAAAGCAAAAATTGCTATATTAGGAATGTGAAAAATGAACTAGTAGCCACAGCATATTTAATTAATGGTGTGTACAAGTTAAATATAAACACAGAAACAGATTGTACACTAGCAGCACCAGCAATGGCAAGTGCAGAATTGTGGCATAAGCGCTTAGCACACATAAATTGTAGTGATCTAAATAAAATGAGGAATGGAATTGTAGAAGGAGTAAAATTTCCTTCTTCAAGCTATGCAAAAAAAGAAAATTGTGTAACCTGCTGCGAAGGCAAACAAACGAGATTGCCATTTCCACAAAGTAAACATACAAGCACGGAGATACTTCAAATAGTTCATGCAGATGTGTGTGGACCAATGGAAACGAAGTCCATTGGTGGTTCACAATATTTTTTGCTTTTTGTGGATGATTATAGCAAGATGACATTTATTTACTTTCTCAAACATAAAAAAGAAGTTTTCCAACTATTTAAGGAGTTTAAAGTAATGGTAGAGAATCAGCAAAACAAAAAAATTAAATGTCTTCGTACTGATAACGGAGGTGAATTTTGTAATAATGCAATGAATAATTTTTTGGTAAATGAAGGTATAATTCATCAAAAAACTACTGCATATGCTCCAGAACAAAATGGTGTTTGCGAAAGAGCCAACAGAACTATAATAGAAAAAGGAAGATGTTTGCTATTTGAAGCAAAACTTCACAAAAAATTTTGGGCTGAAGCCGTAAATACTGCGGTTTATTTAAAGAATAGGTCTGTTACATCTAGCTTAATAAACAAGACACCTTTTGAAATTTGGTATAAGAGGAAGCCTGACTTAAGTCATATACGTGTATTCGGAAGCCTAGTAATGGTACATATCCCCAAAGAAAGAAGATTAAAATGGGACAAAAAGGCAGAGCAGTTAATATTAGTTGGATACTCTGAAACTGTAAAGGGTTATCGTGTCTATGATCCAAAGAAAAATGAAGTGACAATAAAAAGAGATATAATAGTTATGGAGGGTAACCAAGCAATGGAAAGTTTAGAAGAAACTGCCATATGGGTTCAAAATGATGAAAAGAACTTGACTCTAAGAGAAGAGAATAAAACAAAAGATAATGTGCAAGATCTTAATGTAATGGAGAGCAGAGATTCAGTGGGGGATACTACTGTGAATGAATCTCTGGCTAGTCCAAGTTCTGATTCATCGGATTATATGGACCCTGGTGAGACTAGTGTTGATACTTCAACTGATTCTCTCATGTCAACAGATATTTCATTATGTGAGCGCCAGAATCTTAAGGAAATAGTTGAAAATAAGAGAGAGAGAAGACAACCAAACCGTTTTGGTTATACAAATATATGTACTTCAAGTAGCTTACCTGGTTCTGAAGAGATTGACTTCTCTGAAGCATTAAATGGACCCGAAGCTGAAAATTGGAAGCTAGCCATGCGTGAAGAGCTAGAGTCATTTGAGTCCAATGATGCATGGGAGCTCATTGATATACCAAGTGATACTACCATAGTGCAGTGTAAGTGGGTGCTTAATAAAAAATTAGATGCAAATGATAAAGTGAGATATAGGGCTAGGCTTGTAGCCAAAGGTTTTGCACAGCGCAGTGGAATTGATTATGTGGACACTTTTGCTCCTGTGGTCAAACATTCAACCCTAAGACTGTTATTTGCCCTTAGTGTACAGTTTGGTATGGAAATCACACATCTTGATGTAAAAACAGCTTTTCTAAATGGACACTTGAGTGAAAATATTTGTATGTATCTCCCTGTAGGTTTTAAATGTAAAGATAAAGGAAAAGTTCTAAAACTTAAGAAAGCAATATATGGACTTAAACAATCATCTTTAATGTGGTATGAGAGAGTTAAAGATTGTTTATGTAATTTAGATTTTAAGATAAGTAGTAATGAACCATGTTTATTTATAAGAAACCATGACAATGTAAAATTAATTGTAGCTGTGTATGTTGATGATTTCCTAATTTTTTCAAACTGTAGAGAAGAAACAGACAAATTGAAAATTGTATTAGGCTCAAAATTTAAGATAAAAGATCTAGGATTTGTAAAACGCTATTTAGGTATGAGAGTGCATTTCGATAGAAACTCTAATACTGTAACTATAGATCAAGAACAATATATCGAACAGTTATTACTTAGATTTGGAATGTTCAATTGCAAATATATTGATACCCCTATTGAATGTAAATTAAATCTTGAAAAGGTTGAAAAATGCATAACAGATATTCCTTACCAAAGACTTATAGGTAGTTTAATGTATCTAGCCGTACTATCTAGGCCTGATATAGCTTATTCTGTGAGCTACTTAAGTCAATTTAATAATTGTTATAATGAAATTCACTATAATCAAGCTAAAAGAGTGTTAAGATATTTACAGAAAACCAAAAATTATTGTTTAAAATATAGCAAAGATAGTGATATGAATTTGAAAGGTTTTGTTGATGCAGATTGGGCAAGTGATTGCTTAGACAGGAAATCATACACTGGTTTCTGTTTTGTCATGGCAGGTTCTGTAATATCATGGCAAAGTAGGAAACAGAAAACAGTTTCTTTATCTAGCACCGAAGCCGAGTATGTAGCATTGTCAGAGGCAGCTAGAGAAGCTATATATTTAAGAAATTTGATGTGTGAAATAACGGGTAAAATGGATATTATTCTGTTACATTGCGATAATCAGAGTGCATTGAAATTAGCAAAGAATCACCAGTCTCTCAATAGAACTAAGCATATTGATGTACGCTTTCATTATATTAAAGATGCAATAAGATCTAATTTAATTAATGTTCAATATGTGTCAACTGAAGAAATGCCTGCTGATCTTTTAACCAAAGGCTTATTGTCAATGAAACATTATAAATTTTTAGAAATTATTGGGCTTGTTCCAAAATAAAAATTAAAGACATTGTCATTTAGATAAATATAGTTTTTAGAAATATTTTGTTAAGAAGGGGTGTTGTATGTCATTAACAAAATAATTAATTATCTGTGTTGCTGGTAACGCCATCTATGTTTTACTGGTTGTAAACTTTGTACTTTTTGTCAAAATAAAATTCTAGTCGTTAACTGAAAGTGCGTGTTTTAATAATCCAAACTTAATATGTATGCAAAATTTCAGTTCAATTGGTCGAAGATATCCGTTTCAAAATTGTGTAGCAAGAAGTACCCGAAAGACTTACATCCATACATTGCAAGTTTATCTTGAAACGGCTGGACCGATTTTGATATAACAAGTCTAAGAACTACCACTAGAAACCCCTCTTTTAAATAAATCAAACCGGATTTAAATCGGTTCACCGGTTAAGGATGCCACAGACAGACACACAGACAAACATAGCGGTCAAACTTATAACACCTCTCTTTTTTGGTCGGGGGTTAAAAAAGGGCGGAAATGAACTCACTTCCTTCGGCGAAACGCCCTGTACGGGCGCGTCGTCCTCTGAGTCGGAGTCGGGGTCCATGGAGTTCTCCTGGTGGAAGGCGGAGCACGCAACATCTACCTATAACGAGAAAAATAGAGTCTAATCTCATTTTAATAAGAAAAAATGCTTAATTATATGTGTACTGATGTTGACAGGGATAACTAAGTCATATTGTATAAAGGTACATGAATTTGATTTGGAAAAATTGAGCATAAAGCTGCATCTTTACGAAAGAACGGCTGCACTGATTTCGCTAAATGTTGAAATTATAATGGTTGGAACTTTTGAATAGCACATGCCACTTTTAATCCCAAAAAACAAAGTGGAAGTTACAAACAATTGCAAAATCAAGTAGTTTCACCTGTTCAAAATGAACTTTAAGAAGAAGAGACGTTTGATGAGGTCTAGTTATTTGTGGTATATGTGTGTTTCCAGACTCACTACACAGGGTCGGATCATAATGTGGGTCGGTGAAAGTAAAGAAGTTATATAGTCTTTATACTACGAACAAGTCAGGCAGTCGCGGGTTTTTGGTAAAACTCACCAGCTGTTTAGGATTCATATTGTACAAAATCCTCTCGGCGTTGTTCTCGGAGTCGTTCCTGGACTCCATGATGGCCAGCAGTAGCTTGGAGGCGTTGTTCTTCAACTCCAGTACGAGGTCCATACGCGTCTTGCCGAGAGGGTTTATGTCGTTCAAAATCAGTGCCGTTATGATATCAAGACCGTTGCTTTCGTGTGTCGCTATACAGTTCTGGTTTTCGTGGCAGGGACCTGGGTGAGGAATACATTTGTGGTGATTTTGTTTTGGGGTATCTTTAACGACTTAGTTGGATCAAGCATAATTTTATATCTCACTTCAAGAACGTACTTATACATATTATAAATACGAAAGTGAGTCTGTATGTCTGTTATGCTTCCAAGTCATAACGAACCGAATATCATTAAATTTTGCAGATGTAAAGTGAGAAGCCCAGAAAATGTTTCTGGGGAAACAGCGTTTTCTTTCGCAGATTGATATAATATTTCGGTGAGCAAAAGCTAGTAACATACAATTAAGGTACGTTTATGGTTAAAATCATATAAATATCAAAAAACTACTTTAAAAAGTCAAATTTACAATCCATACCTTGACAATATTCCGTGAGGGTTTCCAAGGTCTGGTTGATAAGCGCCACGTTTCCTTCGTTAATGTAGAGGCCCAAGAGACCGAGACCTCCAGTCGTGGACCCGCAGATGCAGTCCAGGAACATAAGGGTTTCGGAGACCAGGTTGTAGTTGGACTTGTTGTTTTGGTTGCGGAGGAGGTTCTAGACAAAATGTTTCCATTTGAAATTTTTGGTTTCAACTGAGAATGGTGTTCCAATTTTGTGTGTATTATAAAATTAGTTATAACACATATTCGGGTAAGGATTGTTTTCATAATCAAGTAGTATAAATTGACTAAAAATTATTTAGTGTTGTGAAAAATAATGCTTCCCAAATCGTCTAACGAATAAATCTAACAAATCAAGTAAAATATTTTTACACAAGCTATTTTATTGATTAACACAAATAATGCTCTTATTGAGATTCCCATAAGATGTACTATGTAAGACTGTAGCAATAAATCGCCGTATGACAAAAGATATTTTTACCTGAAGATCAGGATTGTGATTTTCGCAGAGCAGTTGCAGGAAACGTAGAATAGGTTTCATAACGGCCACTTTAGCGGGTAGCACGTCCGAATTGCCAGATTCACGTTTCTTTTCAGCCATTATTTCTTCTAACACCGTTGTTCCTGAGGTTTTAGAAGAATTAGTTACTGATATTCTTCTATTCCAGCTGTTTTGTTTCTGGGTTAATAAATTTGAATTGCCAAGGAACAGGAAAAAGTTTTTTTGAGATTTAATGTAGTGGAACTATTATAAGTTGAAACAGACAAACAAGTTGCAACTCTATTTTATATCAGACTAATAATTAATATTTTTTTTGTTTGGAAGTTACAAAACCAAATATCTTCTTACTATAAAATAAATATTGCCGTCGATATTTTATAGATAGATACATCTAATAGATAGAAGATAATCTATGAAAGTGAATAAATTATGGTACATACCGTGCGACATGGTGTGTATGTCGGAATACGCGTGTACGGCGGAACCGCACGCACTCGACACTTCGTCGTCCATGTCTTCCCCTACCACCATGGGACCGACGGCTGCTTTGGCTATAGTCGAAAAATATGTATTTGATACACATATAAATACGATGCTGCAATTAATTTATATTGCTTAGATTCTCACAAACACACAGAAGTTTTCAAAATAGGGCAGACAGGAAATATAAAATTCAAATGCTACACTTGTCGAAGATGCCAGAATAATATCATGTCGAAGAAAAACATCAGAAAAAATACAGTTTACCCCATGATATCATATCATATCATATCAACATATTACGGGATAAACTGTATTTTTTCTGAATTTTCCGCCTGAGTGTACTTATTGTTTGTTCTATGTTCACTGAGTTATCCATAGTTAATTCTTATTTCAATTATATTTCTGGAACCTGATGTTGTATGAAAAATAAAGGCTATTTATTATTTATTGTGTTGCTAGCAAATAACGTATTACGCAGTCGTTTACGTTTTGTATTGAAATACTGAATTACAGATCCAGGGCCCATTAAATCAATTCTATAATCTCACCATCAGTGTTGTTGGATTTCTGTTTGTCAGTGGACGAAGATCGCTTGTCGGTTGTAGTGGTGGTAGTACTGCTGACTGCTAGCGAACGGATCTCTTGCTGGGCCTCACGCATTTTGTCGTAGAATACCTAATGCAGTGTTAATCTTGTCGTATATATCACGATTATATTGGACACAACTCTTTAAGTGTCTTGTATCTTATAACCGCTAAAATTTCGTCTTTTTGCTAGGAAATTATGAGCCAAAATTCTATCAAGAGATTATGCAAGCATGTAAAATAGTCTGAATAAAATTTTAATGGCGCATCTTATTGAAAAACAAAATTCACGAGAAATATAAAGCACTTGTTTTCATAAGATGTAAGGAAATTGGCTTTTAATTTATTGTGAAAAGTGCTAATAAAGGTATTCTAAAAAAGGTTTTAGTTTAAAATTGGATAATCGTACCTTTAAGAATGCTTGCGATATTTCGCCGTTCTGTAATTTCGTGAAGATGCTGTGTTGAATAATTGGGTTGCCGCCTTCTAGGAGAGCAATACCTGGCAACAATATAATAATTATAGCATCTTAAAGGATCTTAGGAAGAGACATACCTTCTTTATATAAGCATAAAGAAGGTATGTCTCTTCCTAAGATCCTAAAAATTACATGATAGATAAATACAACACTTATATAAGAACTGTAATAAATTGCACCAGGCACAATATCATCTGACGTCGAGTCACTCACCAAGCTGTATGGCCTCTAGGAAGATGGCTGGTCGGTTGGTGCTCTTGATGACCAGCTCCACCACCAGGTCGGACGCGCCCTCGCGGTCGAGGTGCGCCTGGACTTGCGCCAGGCTCTGCCCCGTGCGCAGCAAGACCTTCGCTGCATCATCATATACGTGGTCATCATAGTGCTTAAACACGTGGTCGAAGAAACGTATCCATATTTTTTTTTGTATTTATACTGTCTTGATCGTCGTGTTGAGTGTCGTGATCTTGACAGTTTGAAATAGTAATGGGTCAATTTTCGCTAACCTCAAATGATACATCTTTTTTGTCGGTCCAAAAGCGAATTTCTGAATCTGATCCGTACTTTATGAAACTGAGTTGTTTGCAAGTGATAGATCAATAAGATTTTGCTGAACTACGTTATTTGAAATATGGATACGTTCTTATCATATAATCCCAGTACAAAAGGACTTAGAAATGCCATGAGACTATTATTTTGTTTATCTTAAATATGACATGGCACTTCTAAACTACTTTTGATATTTATTTACAGAGCACCACATACATGTTTAAACACATACATGAAAATATTTATAACATTAATCTGTCAAGGATATCTTATATTTACATTACTAACGCTGGAAGAGAGCTTGTAATGAATGGTTAGCTTTGTAATATACTAAAAAACTTAAACTTATGCCAAATAATATAATAATCAGAGCAATATGCCAATATTCGAGAAATCGCTGCAAATAAAAACAATTCATTACAAGCCAGATACAAATCCATTCCTATATACAATCCCTATTTTTTTTAAATAAAATATATAATATTCATAATTTAATAATCAAATAGTTTCCTGTTTCTGTTAGATTTGAAATATAAATTTTCATTAAAATAAATTGTTTATTTGATAATTTATAGTACTCAAACTATTTCATGTTAATAAAAATATGTTCATTCATTTTTAATGTCAATATTTTTTAGTGTTAGTAAATCTCTAATCATTACCTCATCTTAAAATAAAATAAATGTAGATTAATTACGAACACCATAAACATAATTATTGCCATGGTATTAAACTAAATATTAGGTACGAATATTGTGATATGGTGACGAGCAGATTCCCTGGCGGCGACTCGTAGAACTAGCGTATGCCAGTAGTATGAAAAATATTTTCAGATACTTACTTGTCAGATGCGCGATAAACAGCATGTATACCAATATTTGGTTGTTTTAAAGAATTATTTAGGTGTTGAGATGGATATAAATAAAAAAACGAAAGATCTACTGCTGTGTTCCTCAGTGTAATAACTATAACAAAGAGGGTTTAAGTTTCATATCTTTCCCTCTAATCTAATTCACCCTCACGAATCTTATAGTATTTTTGACTGCCTTGTAAATGTCCAACAATGAAATCATATCGCAGATTGTTTTAAAAACAAAAAAAGTATTAACCTGAGGTTGTTTCCCATGTATCTGTGCGAAAAGTATCTGCCAAATCTGTCCTATACTAGTTCCGCAAACCGCCGCTAGGGAAATTTACTCGCCACCAATACACTGAAGGAGGTTCAATACCTATATTTAAGAATGTTTATATATTTTCCAACAATTATAATTGATTATTCAATTACTAAAAGGACACATCTACTATAAACAAAATATGAGAGATGTGCCCTTTTTAAAATTACACATTCAATTATTATTATGGTTATTATTATAATAATGTTATTTTTATATAGGGATTAGATTTTATATAAATTATAGACATAGGACGGACAATAAGTATGAAATTCTAATTAAAATAAAGTACCTGAGTGGCTTTGTGGCGCCATCTAGTTAAAATGGTATACTAAAATAATAAATTAAAAAGGCGAAACTTTGAATACCACCAAAATTTCATCCAAATCTATCCAGCTATTTACTACTACTTAAAATTTTCACATATTTCGAATTTTAGGAAAAAATTAACACACTTCTCGGTAAAAAAAAAAATACTGGAAATCGAACTTCAAAGCTAAAAACACACGTTTTCTTGTTATTTACCAAATCGATAAATTTCTTTTTTGCTTATTTTTTTTTTTTTTTGCAATTTTTGCTAACTTTTTTTTTGCAATGTTATAATAGCCCCTCACCTATAATACATATAATAATAATATTTTTAT
>DVXP01001449.1:0-15013 GCA_018235645.1 Junonia grisea | reverse complement strand
ATTTGATTTGATAAAAATACTATTTTTGTTTACGAGTATTTATTTACTTCCTCCACAATAAATCATTATCATTTATATCGTCTGCATTGTATATTTGTTTGTTGTACTAGGACAACATAAGAGCAAAGTCTTTTTAAAATACAATGTTTAAGACAGAAAAACTGATATACTCGTTAAAAAATGAATATATATATATATACATACATATATACAAATATAAATAAGCACAGAAATACTATTTTTGTTACCTTTACGAATTTATTTTACTTCCACAATAAATCATTATCATTTATCGTCTTTTAAATCTTCTGAGATTATCTCATTCGACGGTTGTATATTTATTTGTTGTACCAGGGCGACATAAAACGGCCGAAGTCCTTTCGTTATGACCGTTCTAATTTTACCCCCTCAGTGGCGACCCACCCTAACGTTCCTAATTTATTTTCGTCATAGACCAATTTAAAACATAAGTGGCTTGTGATGGTTCTGAAATATTGAAAATTATTCTTCTTTGTACAACAAGATTATGTCTCTTTTTTTAAAGTTGAGAAATGAAAAAAGGATAGCCTTAGATTGAGCAAAGCAAAAGATAATTTTGCTGGACTATGGGTGCCATCGGAATAATAAAAATCCGTGGCCTGACACAAATTATAAGGTAAAATAGTTTCTCAATCGGAAATGATTGTACACTGAGGGATAATCATGCAAAGTTGATAAGGCAATGTTAATATAAGGCTGTTTTAAATCGTAAGATAATGTTTTATTTGAAATTAAGATATCTGCGACTTCGGTCACGATTAACAATTTGATGAGTTAGAATTTTTTGTTGAGTGGTAGTTTTTCGTTTCTCATATAAAAGTATGGGTTACTTATTATATCTGCTTAAAGAGCTGCTATTTTGACCATTCAAACAAACGCTTTAATTGTAATGATTTTCAAAAATTTTGATAGGATTTAAATTTACTCTTGAAAAAGACTTACATTAAACTTACAATTATTATTATAACCTGAATTACTTAAATTTTGGATTACGTTACATTATACAGCGAAATAAAACCATCAAGGGGTGTTTTTATTTTCGAAAACTCTGTAACCAAATACCGTAAATTACCAAAACCTGGTGTTATGCTATTTTGTTCCTTAACTATATTGTTTTAAAGTATATTTTATAAATTTTCAAGTGTGTTAATATGTTACTTGGTGACATTAGTCGCTGTCGGACACATGTGTGTCCTTGAAAAGGGAGTTGCATAAGTTTCAGTCTATTTTAAGATGTTGGCCTTTCGGATCGTTCTGTTACAACTGTGCTATCTATAAAGTGTGTAATACATTTATCCTGTTCATATAATTTAGAAGACTAGTTGGTACCAACGACACTATCAGAGATTATCACCATGAGGCTATTTTTGGGAAGTAACTTTCTTAGGTTCTCCACTCAAACTTGCCAAAGGTGTTACTTGGTACAAGAGCAATTTTTACGATAAAAAATAAACCCTATTCAGTACCTAAGATCCAATAAGTTTTATAAAAAAGTATTTAATAAAAAAAACAATCATCATTATTTTAGATTTTGGATTGTGTCAGTGCTTTTAACGTGAAAATATGACTAATAAATAATTAATAAGCTTGCTATGTCCACATATTTATCAATATAGATAGTTTGTTCACTGCGATAAGTAGGCGTCTAATATGGCCTATGCGTTTCAATAATAAATAGTCTACCTAAAACAAAAACAAACAAACTCTCTTAGTTATGTAAATCCCCACAATAGGTAATAAGAATAAGTAAAAATTACAACAAATCCGATACTTTCTCCCGTTTCATGCATCAATTCGAGCAATTTTCAGTATCCTGCCCCACATCTGTCGCGCGACAAAAAATATCCGTCGCGACATTCAATTATAGTTTCAAAACCCATGGAAACATCAAACTAAAAATATATGTAACCAAATGAATGCAACTTGACGGTTTGACATAATTGCCATTTCACTAATAGTGAAAAGAGGTACCTAAGGTTTACCTAGAAGTATTTTCAGAAACTATTGATATTTTCTTTTAATAGAAAGTATAATATAAAAAATATAACTTCAAATTCATTCAAAAAGTTGTTATGAAATGAATCTTCATTTCCATCTCATATTAAATCCACAAAATTATGGTTAGAAAGACCTATTTGAAATGAAAAAACACTATTGACTCATCTTTGGCAAAAATATTTTTGCGCTATTTTTGCTCTAATTAATTAACTTGCTGTTGGTGAAGTTTTCGTGAATTTGTCTTATACCTATAAAATAATATATTACAAAAATAAATATACAAATACACGATCTTTTTTTCTAAAGACACTTTAAAAATTATTTCATTTAGATCTATGATAATACTTACGCATTAATATAGCTAAGTGTGTATTTCAAACAAATAAATGTATAACAAAACCATCCTTTATTTTCCTCTAAATACTCCGCACTCCGACTGCGAAACGAACCTCTCAGAGGGTTCGTTTATCGCCCCCGCTTTTCACGCCGTCTAGTGGCGAGTAGCGGCCCGGGATAAACCTCCCATCCCCCTCACATGCCCCACATATCCCTACATATGAGCGAGATGACCATACGGTGATCATTACCAAGCATTTTCCACTAGAGAAAACTGACACCCCTATCCATCTCACTTTTCACCCACGCTGAGCTAACTTTAGAAAGAGACAAACGTTTCAAGCCTATCTTCGATGTGTGTGATGCTGTCCAGTTACGGCCGGCCTTCTTGAAAAAAGTTGACCAAAAATTTTTCCCTAGATGTGTCAACATAAAACATACATGAAACTGTGATGCTACTATCATATCATACCAAATAAATTTGATAACACAGAAGTTGTTGAAATATTTATTTATAATAAAAATAACAATACCTAAAAAAATCCACTACAATTTCATTCCCATTATTACACCCGTTGCGACATCATAATTTTATTAATTTATCAAACAAAATTTTCAAAAAAAGAACAAATCAAAACCAAAAAAAAAAACAAAACGCAACCTGGCCGAAAACGACAAACGACAAACTTTTTTAAAAATTTCAATAATCGAACGCCATTCCGTAAGTCGGCGAAGTCAGTTCGGAAACAATTATGAAGAAGTTCTTTTTCGTTCGCGCCAGTCGAGTCTCTGTCATAAAACTTATTAAAGTCAAGGACCGCCGAGATAAGTTCCTCGTCTTAAGTAAAATAACGCGGTAAAAAATGCGCTCAGAAAGTTTTAAGAGTGAGAGTGAAATATCTCGGCTAACTACGTGTTGCTTTTAGCGATGGAACTATTTGTGCCGTTTTAATATTTACGCGACTGATTTTTGTGGATTTGTTTATGGGGTGCTTTTGAATCGAAATTGGGTAATTTTTTGTAGGGGACAATTTTGTAAAAATTTTATAGCAAAATGTTATTAGGTTCACTTGTATACACATTACTATACAAATATTTTTTTAGATTGCTATAGTAATAAATAAATGCAGTAAAAAATATAGATATTATACACAAAAGCATTACAACCAATCGCTAGTTGAGACTCTACATTAATAACAGACTACATTTCGTAGCAAACGTAGCGTTGTGCTACGAGCGACAAATTAAAAGAAAAAATGAAATGTATTTGCTTAGGAAAAAATATCTACTTTATTCACGTCGTATTTACTAATTAAATATTTTTGAAAGTAAATTTATCGCAAACTACAAAAAAAATAAATAAGAAAAAACAACCGTATATTTTTACCTGAAAAGTAACAAAAAAAAATTCACAGTGAGATAAATTTTAATAGTCTCCAGAAGCCGTTCTGAAAATAGTTGTTTTACAGTCACGTGTGATAGAGTTCAAAATTGCACCACCTGGAGGTCGTCTTAATCCTTTTCGAAACTAATCCTTTATGAAAAGCGTTCACGAGAAGACTGACCGTGCGACACGGTCCATTCAATTAAAAATTCCATCTCCTAATCGAGTCATGAAATATGCAAGCAAATATTATCCCTTTTCTTTTGTACGTGCATCTTCGCCCCACCCGCGCACGCACACCGACGCACGGCACTTGTGACTTATGGCTATCCCTTTCACTCCCACGCAATTTGGACTCAACGCGGGTAGTTGCATCTCTGTTGAAAAGCCGAGGTGGTTGCGACCGCGAGTAACCCCTGGCTAGTTAGTACGGACTCGCACGCGCCGTCGGCCGGCCGAGCGAGACGGCGCGACTCGTGGACACGAGGACGGAGCCCTCGCGCAAAGGGACACAGGACAGACGTTCTCGGACATCGGGCGAGAGCGGGCGGCCGGCCGCGCACCTGCCTCGCACCGCTCCGCACACGTACTACATCGCGAGATCGCAAACAATATACAATCTACGCTCTAATAATATTATCTCGTTTGATTTTAGTTTTGCTAATTTTATCAGATACAGACTTTAAATTTGGACTTTATTATAGTTTTCGAAATATACTTTTTTAGAGACAGTGGTGAAAAACGATTGAGTGAGAAAATAATAACCGAATAAACTAAACGGAAGTGTTCACGTATGTTTATTTTCCCGAATTGCAAGATCGCCAGTTCGCGAGTAGATTAGATAGGGCACTGAGACGTTCATTCAAGTGTTGATAAGACCATATGACCACACGAATTTCGCGAGTAAATATCGGGAACTGTGAACTGACTCGTCGCAGCATGAAAAGGAAAAAGTAAGACACGTAAAAAGTTTTTATTGAAAATAGTCACGATGAAGAAATTAGAGAGATGACTAAAATGATAGTTTTTGTTAAATGCCGTCGGACTTTCACTGAGGATTAGTGTGACATCTCGACCTTCCTTATCGAAAACGTTTGAGAACAGGACGATAAGTCGCCGGACCGACGGCGGCACATGTGAAGTGCGCTAACACGCTGATAGCAAGATATTAAGATAAAGATTTCCGAGGATAAAAGAAGTTGTTGAAGATCTAAAAATAGGTGACCAAATCAAGATGAGAATCAAGATGCCAGCTGTACGCATCGCGCAAGGTGAGCTAAATATTACTATTCCAATAAATATTGACAAAAACATTGTTTAAACATCAAAAATTACTTATCACCATGTATGAATCTGCGATGTATATTTCAAATCCACTAAGTACAAGTAAAAACAAAAAGCGGTAAAATTGCTGCATGCGTAAAGATATAAAAAGTAAATCCGAAGAAAAAAATGCTCGTGCACTTAAAAGTATTTTTTTTTGTGATTATAAAGTAAAAAAGATATTTTTACAATGTTTCAAACATCAAACAATTTACTCTACATCTTTGCTCTACATTTTCTATCGACCACTAAAAATCTCTCTAAAAAATGCCATCAAAGATACCCGTAAAATATCTCATTTGCAATATAAATCATCACGTATAGACATGTAGCGAGTCTATTCAGACGCTACTCAATACCCCAGCGTCAATATTTACTGACACTGTGGTCACTCATCGTCCGAGGATGAAGAAAAACTGTTTTTATTACCCTTATGGCTAAGGGAAAATGTTTTCCTCAAAAATTTTCCTTTTTATAAGACATTATTATACAAACGACTCTACCTATTATTTTTGTTATCATTACGGATTTTATTTCGAAATTAAATATATTAGTATTTCAAAAATTAAATATTAGTATTATTAATTTCTAAATTAAATATATTATCACACGTTTCATCTCATAATTTATCAATTACCTCGGCTATTATTGACATAATTGCTGACATTGTGGTCACTCATTGTCACGCAAAATAACTGTAGTTTTTAGAAGAAGAAAAAATCGTAAAATCCATTGTAGCCAAGAGAAAATGTTTTCGTCGAAAGAAAACTATTTACAAGACCACGATTAGGTTGACAAGCGACTCTACTTATTACTTTTTTTATAATTACTATATGTTCTAAATGAAAAGAATATATATTCATTTTTATATATTTTATTCATACGTATGTCTCTAAGAGAAAATGATGGAATAATGTTTTTCCTAAAAGAAATTTTCTTATAAGGTGATTAGATTCACAAACGACACTACCTATTACTATTGTTATCATTATCGATTTTTATGTTTAAAATAGAAAAAATTTTTTCGTTAATTCTATAAACATAATTATGTCATTAGTGTCCGAGGATATACAATAGCTGTAATTTTCATAAAGCTTTATAGTCATGAAGAAAATGTTTTCCTCGAGAGAAAATTTCTTACAAGATGATTAGGTCCGCAAACGATTCACTCGTTTGTTTCTATTATGATTCCAAAGATTTTCTGGTAATAATAAATATATATTGTTATGGTTATAATTATACACATATATGTAGCTATCAACCAGATAAAATATTTTAAATTTTATTTTACAGAAAACTTTTTCAAGTCTATGATATTTGTTTTCAAAGAACTCTACATATTAGAATTAAGTACTTTAAATATCAAAGAAACATGTTTTACTTGTAATAAAAATCATTAGTATTCATTCCTATATTTCAAACTGTATTTGTATACATACAGAAACTAGTAAAAAATTGCTATAATTATTATGATAACATAAAAAGTTATGGCGTCAATGTTTGAATATATTATTTTATACCTCACGTCTTCACGAAATAAAAACTATACAAATTATAATTAATATCTAATAATTTTATAGACGAAACTCTACTGCAATATTTTATAATAAAAAACCGGTTACAGCAAAAACACAAAAAAGTTTTTTTCATTTCACTAAGTTTATTATTATTTGTGTTAAGTTACTTACTTTCAGCCCGATTTACTCATTATTAGCTGTTAAAATACTTCTGATAAGAAAGACACGAGAATAAATAAAAAATTGATCATGCACTTATTTCTATTAAAAATTGCTATTGCAACTCAAGATCGGCACAGAAAAAGTTATAATAAACGTTAATTCTATATTTTTAATTTGCTGTTTTTTTAATTAGAATACATTGTATAGCCATTATTATGGGAAAGTGTATTTTAAATCCTATATTCAAGCTAAAAAGCTTCAC
This sequence comes from Junonia grisea, assembly GCA_018235645.1. Classification (NCBI taxonomy): domain Eukaryota; kingdom Metazoa; phylum Arthropoda; class Insecta; order Lepidoptera; family Nymphalidae; genus Junonia; species Junonia grisea. Next base: position 7,992 of record DVXP01001449.1, on the reverse strand, counting down.
ATGGTACATGTTGTATCAATTCTATAATTTTGGCTATTTTTAAAATAAAAATATATATATATTGCGGCGAACTTAATGTAATAAATAAAACGTAATTACAACCGAAAACTCATCAGATTTAACACTCTTAGTAACATGTTTTTTTTTTATTTAATTTAAATAAAATTAAATGAAAACAAAAATTAAACCAAACTCTAATTAGAAAATACAGAGTTAAATGTTGAATATCTTAGAAATTGTTCCACTAATGAAACCGCTCGGCTGGCCATTGTTCTGACCGCACATTTTCCCACTGGCCAAGTGCTAGTTTTGATTTAATTACGTATTTTATTCAGAGTCCGAAATCTTCTCATGCTTTACTTTAGTTTCAAAAGAATGGCCAGATGACATATTTGGAATTGTTATGACGGGACCGCTGAGAATTATGGTAATTTCCATCAAATTACAGTTGTAATCGAGATTTAATTCAATTTAAGAGATAACGCTCAAACAACGGAAACGTTGAGAACACATGTTTTAATGTATTACCAAATATAATTTACAACCATAAAACGCTATTAAAACTGTATGGAAGTAAGCAATCGTCCAACGCATGCGTGTGCGCACTTAAGCGCACTGATTCTTCTCGAGCCCAGTGTTATCGCACACATGGGCAATTAGTGCAAGTTGACCGGAGGCGACAGGGCAATGCGATTGGTCGGTGGCAGCGTGACGTCATCGACGTCTGCGGCCTTCGCGCCCGATTGGTCGACACGCGTCATTTCGTCGATGACACGTTTGTTCTTATTTTTAACGTAAGAGGTCTGAGGTACTCGTGTTTTGTTATACGTAACAATGGTAGCCCCCTTTGTAATAGCGTGTACGCGCGATTCGATGCTCTAACGATATTTTTACTTTAATTCAAACTTATTAATCGCGACTAATTGACGGCTAGAGCGTTGATAACCGTTGCTTTAATTACACCTACAGCATGAGAGACAGCGGTCACAGATTAAAAATGTACGCCGCCGAAAAGTTTTAACACAATCTCAATTACGGAACGGAAACTGTCTCGAACCTTTTTGGTTTTTAGGCCCTCCTCAAAAGTGTGAATTGGGGAATCGTCAAATTACTTTATCAGGTGCGAGGCTAGACGGCCAGAGGGAAACGTCGGGCGAACTTTTGAAAAGTTTTAAAAATCCAAGTTAACTTTGCCCGCGCTTCCACTCCGGCTCTAAATAAAATATTAACTCGCGCACCGATTTGTTTTGGAGTGAACGTATACAACTAATTGACACGGGTTTTCGTCCCTTTGATAACTTTTTAATTGATACTATTTTCAATCGTTTCATTACCGTTCGTTGTTTTAAAAAATCTCCTTCTAATCGATGTACGACCTCGCTATTATCTTAGATTTTATTTCTAAATTGCTCTTACCTCCTTTTATGGTTTGTTTTGTTTACAATTGTTTATTTTTGTACGAAAATGAGCGGATGGTACATAAAAGGGCCGATGTCAATTTAAAACATTGCCTATATCTTGTATTTCGCCGCTTAGCGATTCAATATGTCTTCATTAAGCGAATATCGAAGCATCGCATTTGCAAGCGGAACACTCAATCTTGATCCTTGTCCAAGAATTATAGTCGCAACAATAGTCTTAATACTTTGAATCTAATTTAACTTTCTACTTTAATAACTGTAATATGTTATTCAATACATAACTTACAATAAATAAAGATATAATAAAGATTATCAAAAGTACCTTAAACCTGTAATAAACTAAAATAACAGAATTGCATGTAACTAATCAACCAAAAAAAAAACTTGGATAACCTTTCGTAATTACTGACCTTTATTAAAAGATATTAATCGATAGCTTCTTATCAAACTAACACAATTATCGGAATTAGTAGTAAATTACGATCCAACAAAACATTTTCATAATTATTAAATGTCCATTCCGCTGGCACGCCCTGCATAATTATCATTACAATCGTGAGAAAGAAACAGCCTCAACGAGTGGAAACTGCGACCGATTCCAATAAATTGAATTCGTCAAACGAACGTATAAATTCGCCAATTGACATCATTCGTCCATTAGAGAAGCGTAAAAATAGAGAAAGACCTCCCTTACCTTGCATACGGATAATTTATTCAGATGAGTACAAGCAGTTGATATTTAAATTATGGGAATAAAGTTAATTTAGTATTTAGAATAATGGTGCGGCGGACGGCGGCCACCCGTCCTGAGTTACCAACTGGACCGGGTTCGTTTTTTATGTCTTTTTAGATGTCCGCGTCGATCGGCGTTTTTGCGATTCTTACGATAAAGACGTATGGATTAACATATGTTATATCAGCGGAGGTCCAGGCGATATTTAAATTGGATTTATTAGTCCGCCCCTATTAAATGGTTCGACGTTGGCGGTATTTAAAGCGGTGGTACGGTTTTTAAAATTAGTACGGGACGTACAATTGTTCAGGACATCGTTCAGCTTTCTTTTTGAAGATGCAAAGCAAACAATCCTTTCTGGGAGAAGAGATTGGACAAAAGGATTATATTTTTCAACAATACAAGTCGCATTACAAACAATGGTAACAGTAGCCGAACATCGTTTTTTTTGTGTTCAAGGTGTTGAGGTAAACATAATCTGTAAAGAGAGATGTAAAGGAGATAATTATGTTTGAAATAAACTTATCGAGTACCAGTAATCTTTGTTGTTTATTGATTTTTATTGTCGCTAATGCGATTCGATCACAATAGACTTATACTTATTGTGGTTAATTTTTTTCTTTTCGTCCGTATTTATAAAATATCTTAAATATCGTATAATTAAATGATTCGTTCGGATCTAAAACGTTCTAAAGCCGTTTTAATAGCGAGACAAATAAAACAACGAACTTCGTGGAGCGTCTATTCATAAAGAAATTCAATTCAGTCTTCATTGTGAACCAAATTTCCTTTGACCAATGTCCGCCCATTAGGCTCTATTACGTCTAGTAAAATAAATACTCCACTAAACACAATGGGATAAAAAATGTTCATAACAAGAATTAATTTATTGTAAGCCGCGATCAATAGACGGCGAGTGGGTGGACAGTTTCTCAAGAGTCCATCTTTGTCAGGCTTTGATACCAATTTGTTAGTGTCGACGGTTGAACGCCGGCGATTTAAACTTTGGTAGGTGTTGGATTTTCGGCTTACAAAGGTTCAGGTATTATGAAAGATCTGAGATTAGTATCTCAGCATACTCTTCACGAAAACATTACTTACATTACTTAAATAAACAAAAGAATAACAATTATGACGTATAGTATAAAATTGATGCCCAAACAAAAGGTGGCAAGATTTTATCGAATTCGCATACAGGTTGACAATGGTCCCGAATTCGATAGAGGCACCTGAACCTCTAATATTTTCCCATGGTCAACCTTCGATAAACACCTCCACAAAAAATCCTGCCTTTGACAAACAATTGGTCAAAGAGATTTTTTTTTCCAAAACAGGCTTAGAACTTCGCACCCACATGGTCGAATATCGATAATATTGTAACAATACCGAATGGGGTCGGTTTCCATAGAGTTAGGCAAAATAACTATTGTATACTATATTATAGAAATCCTTTCATCGATTCTTGTGGAAAAGGGTTTAGGAGTGTCACTTTCTTTTGTTGTTGGTGTACGTTTTTTCAATGGATGTTTTGAGAAACATATTAGTATTTTTTAGATGTATGATAGTACGAATATTCTACTGTGAATATTATAATCTATAATGTTATTAACTAACAATATTTATAGTCATGTTTATATTAACATGATTCATAAATATCTTTAAGAGCAATTAAATTAGTATATAGTCAGTCGTAACTTAGCCCTAGAAATCTTGAGCATCATTTTCAGAACACATATCGACTTGAATAAAATACAAGTAATAAAATAAGATAAAAATTTATATTTTTCATATTTTACTTAAAAATAAAGTACTAGATAATATTTCCGAATTCATATTCTTGACAAAACAGCAAGCAAGTCAATGTTTACAAAAACATAACATATAAAAATATTTCATTTCTATAAAATCTTAGATCGAGTATAGTTTGATTGACACGAAGATTGCAGTGTATCGAATTCTACCTGATCCTTTATCCCGTCTCTTCCATGACCATTGTCCAACCGCCTTTGATTCGGCTAAACTTCGATTTAATTTTTTTAAATGCCTACACGTCAGATCGGACAAACGCGGCATTTAATAGAGCCCAGTCGTAATGTATTGAATTACAACCAGTCCGTGGCTTTTTTGCTAATATTTATCCTGTCCGCTATTAGGAATGGGAATGCGTACTTTTCTACACACATGAAGAAATTATTTCGAACAATAAACACACTTCTACTTTTTTTTTTAATTTTCATACTTAATCAAACTGTATGTACTAATCAAGTATTTAAATAAGGATGTAAATATATTACTATAGAGTATAGAACAATTAGAAGCGCTTAAATAGACGCATACATTTAATATTATATCAGATACGTTTCAAAGTATCAAAGGGCTTATTGTTTCGTGTAAAGAGATTAAGTGGGTGTTAAAAATCGTAAGATAGTCGAAGGATTGAAAGATAGCGATGTTCGTTTATGATTTATATTGTGTATTGCATTGTGTCGGAGAGTTTGTAGGCGTTTTGCTAGATTTATAATGGCCTGCCCTTTCCTTTAACTAAATATGCTGTTTAGTGAGAATTCAATAAGCTTTACAATGTACTGTGCGATATTGTACACTCTTGTGTCTATTTTATTTCGATTTATATTGTCAGTTTGTTAGTGAATGCCATAATCAACTTATGGCGGATAAATTTAAATCACGCATAAACGTAGTTAGGTATACGAGTAGGTAGTTTAAGACTGTTGTAGTGTAGAAGAATACCATTGCATTTACGCTAAAGACATACACACAATTAAAAACATATGTTTAATTATAATTTTTACTATGGTACAATATGAAAAATAAAACTTAAAATGTTTAACATAAAGAAATTAGCAATCGATTGTACCAGCCAACCCAACAATATAGATCACGAAACGGTATAGACACGCCAACGCGCGCCGAGGTGTCACAGCGATTGCATTTCCGGACGAACGGCTGATGTGTATAACGAATCTGCATACAACTCTGGGAGCTTTCCCATACCGGGCAGTTCGTGACCGCTCGCCTTGTTAACGCGATGACCTGAGCTGAGATTATGCAATTACATCCGTTTGAATGATGACTGCTTAATTGAGGTCATGTGAATTGTGTACGCTCACTGTAAACAAAGCGTGATTTTTTTTTTTGCAATCCGCCATAAATGTAAAAGCGTAGAGAGCGCTATGATTAATTAGTTCCTTTATGCGGCGGCTGAACATTGTTATGTACTTTGTATTTTTTTTCATATTTTTAAATTTAGAATTGTAAGGTTTAAAAGATAGTACATTAATTGATTAATTAAAAATATATATTTAAATAATTTAAAGTAATATTTTCGCATAATTGTTGTTATTTATGAATAAGAACTGCTTTCTAATTTACAATAATTCAATAATTACAGAAAATCATTGTAACTCAAAACCCTAATATCACATTCGACAGTACATAACACTCGCAACCACAAGACATGCAAGTGCAATATTCTAAGTTTTGCTCCACTAAATTTCTATTTATTGAATAATGGACTTTATATCCTACAGCGTAAGGTTCATGTTAGCTACTGCAGTGTATTTTAGCAAAGACGAGCACAATAAATTTGATGGCGGCCGCAAAGATCGGTTTCTTCCGATCAACAGATAACCGCCGAGTGACCCGTGCGAGCCGCGGCCCATTGTCTACTATAGTTCAAACGTCAGTAAGAAACGATTAGACTTGGATTAGGAGTAGATTCCCCATTGTGCACGGCTAGGTTAATGTCAGAGGTATAGGTACTTAGTACTTAGTACATACCACGAAAACGAGATCTTCTTAACGATTTCAAAAGGATCTTTGTTTTTTTGTACTGTTTTTCTAAATTCAAATTTGATTCCAATACGACTTTTAATACTATTTATAACCTTAATTTAAAAAAATGACCATATTTCAAAAACATTGATTTTATACAAGCTCGTATTAGTCATTGATTCTCCAGTCTACAAAACATCAAAACATAAAAAACAATATTGTTGTTAATCGATTTTTTTAAAAATAGTAACACGTGCCATATCTATAAATTTCAAACTCTATGTTTACGTGTTAACCATTAACACAATGTGATTTAATCTCTACAGATTAACTGGCAGTTAATTGGTTTCGACGAACACTACTGTTGCTCTACGACACTTATAAAAAACATCGGAAACATTTTTATCTAAAACAATAAACAAAACACTGACGAAAAAAATGGACGCGGTTTTATTGAAATTTTGATTCGCAGTAAAATGTTGCGACGATAGTTTAGTAAAAAAATTATATGAATATTTTGAGATCAAGGGTTGTTCAGAAATGAATGTTATTTTTTTAATATCACATCGTTTCTAACGGTTGTATTTGTATAAATAGTTTTATTTTTATAAGAATTTCGTTAATAAATTTTTAGCTTTTGTGGCTTATTTTATCAATTTTGCATAATTTTGTCATTTACCGTTTCAATCATTAGTAGTTATAATAGCAACAAATAAATAACCGCATGACTCTACCCTTAAAACAAAAATATCCGATATCGGAATTGGTTCAAAACTATTCCAGTACAAAAAAAAATTGGCCGAGTGTCCTTTCGATTTTCTCTCACGCTGTCTAAGATTTTTTTTCTACCATTAGATGACATCCAACCCTTTGGAATTTCGTCAGTACTCACAATGGGACGTGCATTGTCCACAATGGCTTCCTTGACCAGATTTTGAGAATAGGTGAATTTTGATGTTGCAAGGTGCTTCCGTTTTAGGTTCAATATGGTTATGTCAATTAAATTATGAATGGAAATTTTTTGATTAGATAGTTAGATATGAATCGTGCAAAAATTGTCCCTAGAAATTAAATTAACATTTTAAAAATTTTATATTGCCGCGATGCTAATTATACATAACATTACTTTTATTACTATTCAGCATTAAAAGTACATTAGGTATTTACTCATAGTTAATGTTGATATTGAATCTAAAATACTAGATTCAAATGTTGATACGTAGTTACCCTTATTAAGTTTATCTATCATTATTTTGTAATCAACTAATCATGTTATCAAATGTCATTATCGTCCTAAAAACAACAACAATTAAAAGAATCAAAACAAGAATATCTCTACCACATCCACGTAAAGCTACCATACATACGAGTCCACGAGTCCACTCCTGCGCAGATTCCATAATTACCGTCACAGCCACCTGTTCGGTTTTCACACGACCAGGTAACTCGGACTAGAGTAACTGTATCCTTTTTTGTTCTTCTTCCGATTTTATGGATGTTTTGGTGGTAGCTTTGAAATATCCTGTGACCTGATACCTATATTAATTTTGATACCGTTTAATTTATCAAAAAAAGTTTACTTAGATTTGCATATGATTTATTTGCTAGAAGTAGGTTTTTTTGTAGTCTCGGTTGCGTTAATGTGACACTCGCGCCATCTATTGTTAAAAGTCCAAAATATTGCACGGTAGTGTAAGCAGTAAAAAAAACTATTGCACATTGAAAAAATAGGCAGTTGAAAAAAATATTGCAATTTGAAAAACATTACAATCATATAAATGTTTTTTCTGTACCTTAAAAGGAAATAACTGAAACTTTATCGGATCACTATAACGTAAATTATGATAAAAATACACTATTCATATTTTGTAAACTTAATAATTTTGGTTGGTTTCTTAACGATGTGTGTGCAACAAAAATCAAATCATACCATAAAAATTTACAAGTTTATTAGCTTCGAGAGTAAATACCTATACCAAAAATTATTCGCACATTGCGTAATCAAACATCACACGCAATTTGTCGCGGCCGTAGGAAAATTGAATT